>JAOXYB010026457.1:0-15738 GCA_028565635.1 Phoronis ovalis
ACCCTTATATTTCACAAAATTTGGATTGCTACCCTAAAATTTCAAAAAATTTGGATTGGGTTTACTACCACAAGCTAGAATTTTGGATTGGGTTCCGCGGCACATCCCCGTAGTCAAAAAACCTTGAGTAACCCCCCGGGGATATAATATACTTCTCTGTTTCCAAAGTCTTAAGGAGAGCATCTGTATTTTCACGAATATCCGACGGCGTGGTCACGCACTTAACCCTGCCTTTATGAAATGTAGCCATGGCGATAAACATAGCGGCTAACATTTCATCACACCAAATATTCAAGGATGCAATTATGGCGGGATTCTGTAAAGCATCAGTTACATTTACAGTAGAACTCATAAGCATATCGGTCACATGTACATTAATCTATTTTTGCGGGTAATATGAAAACATGTCATGTAAAGTAGGCAAAAATACGCGTGAATTAGTAAGAGCAAATTCTGATGAGGATCATGCTGATTAAAGAGATGATTATGAACATGATGATACTATATAAAGAATAATAATGATGACAATGATGAAATTGTGGCGATGACAATGATGAGATTGTGGAGAAGATGGTATGAATGCTTATGGGGTCAGTGATATCATTGATCATGCATATATGTTAGATTTGCTAAAGTCCCTCTACAACTTTTTTAAACTTAACATTTTTTTATCATTTGAATTATTGTTGTGAAATTAAGCTAGACTAGGTATTAGGATGACAGTAACAATTGTAAAGATTATTTAAAAAGAACATTGCTGCAACCTTTAGTCCGCCGTTTTCTTTGTGAGATGACGTATATTCCACTAAAAACCATATCGCAATAGCAACACATACAATAAGTGGTGAAAAATGTAAAGGTCGTAAAGGGTTCCAAAAAAGAATATTAAGCTCAATACTGTTACCTCTTTGGAAACAAGATCTTCTAGCATGGCAAAATTGAACTTTCCGAAATTAACGAAGTTGCGATGGCTAATACACGCAAATTTTGGCAATCCTGTTGAACCCTGTAAAAAAAAGTTAAAATACAACAATAACAGTTATGTCTGCAGTTTGTCTAAGTATTAAATATAAATTAATTTATTAAATTCGTTTCAATTCTTCAGCGCTAAAGTGTCCCCAGAACAATTTTGGTAACGTTTCCTACCCCGTGAAATAGCTTTGCTTACTGTCAATCTTTGTGTCACCCAATGTCTTGGAAGAAATTGTTTATCACGTGTTAGTTTTCAAGTATCTAAGTTTTTGTATAATTAGATATAGCCGATATTCTGATATCATCAACCGTTGTATTATGGGAAATAATAAATTGTCATCTTAGCTACAATTCCAAATGCCTAGAACTGTAACTAATTGATCAATTGCGCAATTCCGAAAACTCTAATAATTATTTCATCAAAATATATTAGATGGGTATGTATTGAATTCCATGATAATAAAAACGTTTCAACTTTTTTAAAATTACAGAGGTACAGAACATGAAGACAGGGTCCTCTTGCAGAACTTGATCGCGCGCATCTTTTAGTTGCTCATCATCTATGATTGTACCAAGACTTTCAAGTTCAACAACGGATTTAATCCCTCTGAAAATAAACAAAATATTTCGTATATGCATGCTCATTCCAAGTTAACTTAATTTTTAACAATATAAGCAAAAAAACACGTTCGCTAAGCGAGGCTTTCTATCCGGCGTTGCATATGGATTTGGCAAGAGAAAACACCATTTTGAAAAACGTTTTAATTTCTTTGTTTAATTTGAAGATTCCCTGTATTTACAGCTTTATAAGGTATACATTACCTACACGTTTCAACTTCGTCCTCACTAAACATTCCCGATTGGGAAAAGACAAATTTGACAGAAGACACTCGTGAACTGTAACAAATACACACCATTTGTAATATAACACGAAATCAATAAAATCCAACACAGCTATAAAATTTAGTGATGTCACATATCTTTTTCTCGGCTTTTATTTTTGATTTTCCGACAGTAGAACGTTAGTTTCTCTGATACTAAAGAAAGTGCTTATATTGTGAACTATAACTTCTGCTGATTCCAGTCAGAAGAAAGGAAATGCAACAATGAAAATAAGATTGGTTTTGGGGTGGATATACATGCTTCTGACAACATTCAACGTACAATAGCTACACACGGACCCCCGGGCATAGAAACATGTACTGCGTAAGATGTAAACAATTAAATGTATTATTGCAGTTTTTAGGTTACGTGCCTCACCTATCCAGAACACGTGGAATTTCAATTACAACATAGTTATATAATAGCATTCATAAAACAGCAATGTCTTTATTATCCTAATTGAATGTACAGATATTAGAAGCGGTCACCGTAATTCCGTCATGGTTGCTGTTCTAGTTAGATTGTTCATCGGGGAAATAAGGTTTTAACGAAGAAACGAACCTTGCATGAGATGTCATAGTCACAGCTTTTTTCCTTTGAATGTAACCGGGGGAATGTAAATGGTTAGCTTTTGTTTGTATACAATTCCCGGTTAAGATTCTCTATTAACAGTAGAAGGGACATCTAGATCGGATCCAATTCTCTATAGTTTTACAAATAGCAAATAACCAAAGGTGGAATCAATATTTACGTGAAATCTGGATGCTTACGTTTCGTTAACACCACCTTCAGTTACACCCAAGACGTCACATACTTCTTGGAAAACGACGTGTTCCTTCTGAGGACCGATCACAACACATTTGGGTTTAATCTGGAATGTTGGAACCAAACAAAATAATTATTTGAATTTTCAAAAAATATGAACTGCTAACGGAAGTAGTCCCCAAACTTGGTTTGCCATAAATAGGATTTAAATGTTTAACCTTTGTTTTAATATCAAAGCAATGAGTTATATTATTTTATTCTTGGTAATGTGTTTGATTAAATTGAGCATACTACATTTGAAATCTTGAACAAAGGTACAGATGAAAACCAACAGTGAATTAAGAATAGATAACTAACCGTTTTGCTAAGGAACTCAAATATATTACCATAAGGAGGTATGTGGGGTGCCTAGAAGAAATAATCAAATAATATTAATAAATATTTTAATATTAATTAGCGTAAAGTAACACTATCCCGTGTTCAGTAACATTTCCACCTACAAAGAGCACGAAAGAGTTTATCGAGTACCGATCGGTATATGCTTATTTGTCAAATCTTCATTAAGGTATAAATTTTTGGAATGAATTAGAATATGAAATTTTACATTTTTTTATCTAGTAAAAGCACGCCTATAGATCATTGGCCTTTGCTGATAACGAGTGTTACATTTTGACCCTTAGGACGACAATGATAATTGTTTACCACGCTCACGACAACACCAATATACTGAGCTGCAAAGAATAAATAGATCCAATCACTGCTAGTCATGCCGCTGAGGCACAACGCATCACCTTTAGTCATACCAAGAGAAAGGAGACCTTTAGCGTACAACAAAGCCTGTAACAGATAAACTTGCACCATTATTAAATTCACAGATAAACTTTTACCAGCATTATATTTTTAAAAAAAGCAAAACCGCATAAGGTTACATGCTTAATTACGAACTCTATATGTGTGTCCAGGATTAGAGATATAGGTGCTTGACTCCGATACTACCATCATTCACATCGTCATGTCTCATTTAATTAAATTGCAAAGTATATCTAAATTGTAATTGCTGTTAGTAGCAGATGTCTATTTGTTTATACCAACCTTATCGCGAGCTTGTTTAAAAGTGATTCTTTCCGCAGTGTCACTAATAATGAATGCTTCATGATCAGGACATTCTAGACAGGCTTCGTCTAAAGCTTGTCCTAAGGTTAGACCAGAAAGAGGATATGGGCCAATGGAGTGGACATAGCTGATAGTTAAAGGCTCTGAAGGAAGAAATATGTCCCTGTAATAACACAAAGTCAAAACCATGTATTTATAACTTTTATAACAGTAAACCTTTGTAAGAATTGGTGTTGATCACAGAGGGTTTTCATCTGTCTCTTTCCATGCTCCACAGACTATGTATTCACACAACGTTAAACGTAGTCAGCGGAATTACCGGTAGTTACATATGGATATACGATTATAAATTATAAATTACCGGTAGTTATTTAAAATATTAAGATTATAAATTACAGCAGTGTGCATGCAACTCATAGGTACCATGAAAAACACGTGTAGTGATCGAGCATGCGTCTTAAAGCTTATAGCAATCTGTGTAACTAGACCCCGGGAGGTAGAATCGTTCTCGAGTCACGTAAATTCCAGAAAAGGAATGAACAATCAGTAGCACAAACTGTCTATACCTGTCTACTTTGCCAGCTCCAGCCATTTAGGTAATATCTTAGTCACGACGAGTCCTGGTTTCATTAGTTGATTCTCTAATTCTCCTCAATTCAATTGCATACAAAATATTTGCACAACACTTCAACAGGCACCTTAGATAACACTTATCGGTACATGTATCCTCGGGGGGTACTGAAGGTCGGGGTCAGTGTGCAGCCCAGTTGAAAATTTTGGATTTGGATTGTATACTTCTTATTGTATTTTTTTGGATTGCTACCGTAAATATATTAAAAAATTTGGATTGCTACCCACTGCTTACAGCAATTAATTTGGATTAATTTTAGGTTTTTATCCATAAATAAATTTTGGAATTTGGTTTGTATCAGTCAGTTTGCGTAAAAATGGATTACTAAAATATTTGGATTGCTACCCTAAAATTTCAAAAATGTGGATTGGATTTGCTAGCATAAACAACATTTTGGGATTGGGTTGGGCGGCACATCCCCGTAGTCAAAAAAAACTTGAGTACCCCCGGATGTTTTCGTCCCAACATCTCGCCTTTTCTCTGATTAAAATCATATAGGTGGCAGAATCCACTGGGGCTCGAGGTATCGGAACCCGGGGCTTCCGCTTTCAGAAAGACAGGGAATGTTCCGGGTATTTGTGCCTATATTTTATGAAATTAATCTTCCGAGTTTTAAGGCGCTATATTCGACTGCATCATCGTTATTATCAGTTTTCTTAAGGAAATAGAAATCCTATTCCGTCATTATTAAAAATAAGCAGTCGAAATTACTCTTTTATTTTACGTAGATATTCCTCTTATCTATTTAAAACTCCAGGAGTGTTGGATAAAGGTAAAAATGCAAGATTGTTTCTGTATGCCTATGGAGAGGAAACAAAATGAAAACAGTAATAATTGCAATATATAAACATCAATAAAATACACAGCGGTGTACCGCTGTGTACAACGTTTATAGTTATATGCGCAAATTCATTTATTCAATTTTATTAAATGAGTTTGCCTGCTAACACTGTTTTCAGGTGACATCGCCTACTGGTGTTCGTGGTATAGGATAGCTATCCGCCCGGCGCTTCCGGGCATCGAAGCAACGGTAAATATACCGTTTTCATATATTATGATAAATTGAAAAGAACGTGTTTACTGTGTAACGTCACATACTTCCATTCGATTACATTAGTTAAATGTCACGTTTGCGTAACAGTTAAAAAGTATATTTTTATGGAATAATAATTTGGGGAATTTGTATTCCAATTAACTCCTGAGGCAAATCGAAGGTGCTCGAACTTGGGAAATATCAAGGAAACAGCATGTAATATTTAAAACTTCGTAGTACAAGAACAGGAAATTTTATTGTGTCCAATTTTACTTATTTTTAGATATTAAAAAAAAATAAAACACCTTGCCCTAATGTACCTTATTTTTTGTAAATAAAGTAAAACATAGAGAATCGTTACAGAAAATATAATAGTAAAGTAGTAATCATAATAACAAATATGTAACATACATTTTCATATGAAGTTTGATATGAGCATAAAGAATCCTATATGGTATTAATTGTTTGCCGCACGTAAAGTACTAAAGTAAAGAGTCTTTACTTAGTTATTAAATTATACTTTCGACAATTAAATTACTTATTGCAAAATTTTAAATCTTCTATTTCATCTTCAACATTTCTTCAACAATTTCAGTTAATTTATTCTTGGAAACCTGGAAAACGACATGAACATATAACTTTTCACGCATTAACGAAAACATTTACGCTACTCTAGCATTGTTTATAATTACCAAGAAGTTCTATGGTACAATTATATAAAGAATAACTACTGTTTAATATAAAAATAAATTCAATATAAAAATTAAATTTTTATGAAACTAATTTATATGTAGCAACATCACCTAGCAATTTTCTAATTAAAAAAAATAGTATCGAATCGATGAAATTAAATAATATGTCACGTTTCAAATAATGTAAGAAATAATTGCGCGCTCAACTTTGTGTTATTTAGACGACTCTGTACAAAAAGACACCTGCCAATGCTGCTGATTGTCATATCCTACCTTAAGTCTAGCACCGGTTTTTGGAAACTCTTTCATAAATATATAATGTTCTGGTACCCACAATTCCAATGTTAACTACGGAATAAAAATAGAAACATGAAGCAAATTCAGTTGATATCACTAAGAACTTAGGCGACGAATTACGTCTTTTAAAGAAATGCATGAAAACCTAGTTTTTCTATTTTCGAAAAAATGGCAATAACTAAAATAGCAAGGTAGGTGTGGTTATAAAATTTACCTTCTCCTCACAATATTTTTTCAATTCATCTTTGGTTAAGTTGTTGCTTTCTTTCAGTCTGTAAAATACAATCATAAGTTTTAATTTCCTACAAATATGGAACTCTGTGTTATTTTATTTTAAAAAATAGCTTTTCCACGTACATGCAGGAGTGAATTCGTCTATCTATCTATCTTCTGATACAGTACGCCCTGCCGTCGAATTTTCGTGGATTACAGGACGGATTCTGGTTAATGCGCAACAAACAAGGACAACAAAAAATAATGCCACATTAAGACTATATTGGCTTCAAAAAGCCACATTGTTTAAATTATACTTAAAATGGAAACAAAGGTTCCTAGCGTTTTTTAAAATAACTGAAGCACACTGCACGCACCACACTGAGGAAAACTTCAGTTTTTTTCTAAATTTATTAAAAATGAACCGCGTAAAGTGATAAAAAGGAAAGCATTATGATGATTTTTCTTATGTGCATAAAATCGCAGTTTCTATATAAATCGCTTACATTACGCACAAGCAGAGTTCCTCTCCAATGTAATCTTTCGCAACACCTATCACCTTCGCGTCAGCAATGTATGGGTGCTGCTTAACTGTGTCTTCAATAGGACCAGGATAAACGCATTCTGCATAACGTTTAAAACGAATGGCATCAGTTTTTCTTCCAATGACACGAAGCGAACCTTGTTCGTCCATTGTACCAACATCTCTACAACACAAAATTCAAACATAGTTTACGGTGAGCACCAATAGAGTATTATCACTTATAGGTATGTGCAACCAGTCCTTCAGAGAATAACATCAGTCGCGTTTGTTATTCAGATAGAAGGTACTAATTTACTTTTGCAATGAATGAAGAATAGACTTGACTGCAGTATTCCTACGTTTTTCAAACAGTTACTCAATACATCTTACCCTGAATGGAACCATCCATTTGTAATTGCATTTGCCGTTTTTTCTGGATCGTTCCAGTAACCCCAGAAGATTCCCCAACCTTTGATACATATTTCTCCAGGTTTATTAATCGGCACAATTTGCCCGTTGTCATCTATGATTTTAACCTGCAAAATTAATTAAATTTTTTAAAAATTACAAAGTGATCGCTGCATACTATTGTAAACAAAATTTTAAACAAAACCAATAATCAACTTTATATATTTGTAACCTTCTTCGAAATGTAGAAAGAAATGAAACGTACAAAACCAATAGAATTCATTGCTGCCTTGTAGCAACTCTAAGTCAATTAATCAAATACATGGTACTTACTTCAGTGAAAGGTCTCACACTCCCAACTGTGTTCCAACGCTTATCTTGATCATAACTGGGGGTGGTACACGCAATTGCCATGGTCTCGCTTGAGCCATAAGTGTTCTAAAACATAATGACATAGATATACCTGTGATAATTATGACTAGGTCATGGAGTTAGTTACGTATCACAGGGCAAATAAATATGTACATCTCTAACGAAAAACTTTTAAAATTGATTTTCCCCAATATATAATATAAAGTATATCTCACCGTCCCCATGCCTCACACTAAAATTCGTATGCTATTTTTAATGTTTTTTATATAGTTGGATTAGAATTAACGAAAAACAAACAAAACGCAAAAGTTGACGTTTCGAAAGTGCAATAAGTTCTTCATCAGAAACATAAACTGTGTGCAAGTTCCAACGAGGTAACGCGTAAAAAACACAATGTCATAACAATGGAAGACAGTAGACATTATAGTGGCGCAACATTTTCAGAAATCAGAATTTCAGATTATTTTAATGCGCCATCTTTTTATGAAACTTCTCATTTCGCAATCACTTCCTAACTCTCCATTGCCTTCAGTCATGTCTATGTATTGACAAGAAGTGGTGATAAAATTGTTCGCCTATGAAGACATCCATTCAGGCACATATGATGTGCATAAATATTAAATTAGAATCACACACAAAACAGGAATTTTCCTGAATAATAGACCACTAATCATCTCAAGAAATAGTAATAAAAATATTCGCCTATGAAGACATCCAGTCTAGTCGGGCATTTATGATGTGCAAAAATATCAAATTGGAATCACACACAAAACAGGAAGTTTCCTAAAAAAGGTTGTAACACTCGAAAACTCTAAAATTTGAAATTCTGTGAGGTAGTATATCACTAACGCTGATAAAACATTTTTTCCACAAAACGTTAAAAATAGCATGCGATTTACAGGTTAACAAAAGTATTTGATTTTACTACGTACATGGTTGAATGCATAGGGTGCTGGTGCCCAAAAAAATATAGAACGAATAAAAAATATGAAATGAATGAAATAAATATATTTCCACTTCTGTCATTCACACTTACCACCAAATTGTCAAAAATCCTAAAAATCCCGCAAAAATGCCAAAAAAACTCATAGAAATGATCAATATAGCTCCTGGGTCCGAGGGGCTCGTAATAGATGAAGTGATACTATTATATATAGTACGAGCCTCTTCGGACCCAGGAGCTATATTGATAATTTCTATGAGTTTTTTTGACATTTTTGTAGGATTTTTGGGATTTCTGACCATTTGGTGATAAGTGTGAATGACAGAAGTGAAAATATATTTATTTCATTAATTTCATATTTTTTATTCGTTTTATATTTTTTTGGGCACCAGCACCCTGTGGTTTAATGCACAATAAATACCCGTTTGTTTTCAATGTATAGTAAACACAATTATGTATACAAAAACAGTTGTTACTGGATCTGTATAAGTATCAGAAACGATTTCTTGAGCGACTGTTAAAACAGTTTACAAAATTACAATCTTACAATTACAATTTAATTTCAATCTGATATAGTACGGTTTCTTGCACAATGAAATATTCATAATAAATTTAGAACTCACAAGGACACTGGGAAATATTTTCAGAAGCGAATCAAAAAGATCTTTGGAACATTTTTGGCTACCAAGATGAGCCCCTCGCAGAGATGTTAAGTCGTATTTTGCCAAATTAGGTGATTTTATCATGCCAATATACTCTGCTGGCCATGCGATAAAGTGTGTACACCTGTCAAAAAGGCATCGGTATTTCTAAATACAGTATTCCCGCACATTCCTGTTGGTTTATGTGAGCATGGCGATATAAAGCGATGCGAAATCTGAATGTGAAACAAATCAAAATCAACAGAACTAGGCTTGTGTGAGTTGCAATCCGCAGCTCTATCGTGCACACTGTGTCGAATCACATTCGATGTTGAATGTTGTGTAGGTTTTATGCAACAAAGGGATAATTTCTGCATGCTTTGTCATAAAATTCACTTTCAAAAAAGATCTAAATTCACATCAATTCGCAACAGTATGCGTGGGTTACGATAACAAGAATAATTAAATATATAAGTACTTATTTATATTGTTGGCAATGCATAGTTAGTATCATTTCTATCAGAATGGATGAAAGCTTTACTCAAACTAGTAATATCTGTTCGTGTCTTTTCAATAACTGCTTTGATGAGTAAAGACTACATTTACTAAACGATTCACTGTTTGTTTTTAGCAACTGATAATGCAGTCTGAATAAATCCACCCGTTAATGTTCCGTGCCTTCTCAACGAACGTCTGGGCTTAGCCATAGTCAATTTTTGTTATATTCCTTCAATTTAACAAGAGCGAAATAATTACGTCATTAATCTTTTGCCAACCGAGATAAGCCTATCTCTTTGCACGTTCGTCACCTACCACGTGTATTCTATCATTATGACTCACTTTGAATAGGTATCGCGAGGAGCTTGCTTTTTGCTTAACAAATCATAGATAAACTCTTGTAGGTCACAATGTGTGTGATCGACCCTCTACCCGCTTAGTCCACTGTTATACCTATTATTGTAAGCTACAATTTGATTGGTGTCAAGACTTTCGTGACACTTTATATAGAAATAATAGGATTATCGTTCTTCTTCTTCTTTTCGAGATAATAAACAAAAATTGACAATGGCTAAGCCCAGACGTTAGTTGAGAAGGTATGGAACACTAACGGACGGATTTATTCAGACTGCTAATAATGATATTTAATGACTTTAATTAATAATTTCATTCATAGCTATAATATACTTCTCTGTTTCCAAAGTCTTCAGCAGAGCATCTGTATTTTCACGAATATCTGACGGCGTACTCACGCACTTAACTATGTCTTTATGAAATATAGCCACGGCGATAAACACAGCGGCTAACATTTCATCACACCAAATATTCAAGAATGCAATTATGGCTGGATTCTGCAAAACATCAATTACATTTACAGTTGAGCACATTAGCATATCGGTCAGGTTTACATTAATCTATTTTTGGGGGCAACCTGAAAACATGTAATGTAAAGTGGGCGTAAATAAGTGACTTAGTAAGAGCAAATTCTGATGACGATGATGATAAAAGGGATGATTATGGACATGATGATACTGTATATAGAATAATAATGATGACAGTGATGAGGTTGTGGAGAAGATGGTATGGATGCTTATGGTGACAATAATAACATTGATCATGCATATATGTCCCTCTACAACTTTTTTAAACTTAAGATTTTTTTTATTATTTGAATTATTGTTGTGAAATTAAGCTAGTTTAGATATTAGGAAGATAGTAACAACTACAAAGATTTTTTTAAAAAGCGCATTGTGCAAGATTTAGTCCGCCGTTTTTTTTTAGTGAGACGTACATAAACTAAAAGCATATGGCAATAGCAACACATACAATAAGTGGTGAATAATTTAAAGGGCATAAAGGGTTGCAAAAAAGTATGTTAAGCTCAATACTGTTACCTCTTTGGAAACAAAATCTTCTATCATGCAAAAATTGAACTTTCCGAAATTAACTAAGTTGCGATGGTTATTACACACAAATTTTGGCAATCCTGTTGAACCCTGTCAAAAACAATAAAGTTCAGCAATAACAGTTATGTCTGCAGTTTGTCTAAGTAGTAAATTAATTTATTAAATTCGTTTCAATTCTTCAGCGCTAAAGTGCCCCACAACAATTTTGGAAATGTTTCCTACCGCGTGAAATAACTTTGCTTATTGTCAATCTTTTTTGTCACCCCATGTCTTGGAAGAAGTTGCTTATCACGTGATAGTTTTCAAGTACCTGAGTTTTTGTATAATTAGATATAGCCGATATTCTGGTATCATCGATCGTTGTATTATGGGAAATAATAAATTGTCATCTTAATTAGCTACAATTCCAAATGCCAAGAACTGCAACTATTTGATCAATTGCGCAATTCCGAAAACTCTGAAAATTAATTCATCATAATATATTAGATCGATATGTTAACAATGCGATGATAATGAAAACGTTTCAACTTTTTTTAAAATTACAGAGGTAGGAAACATGAAGACAGGGTCCTCTTGCAGAACTTGATCGCGCGCATCTTTTAGTTGCTCATCATCTATGATTGTTCCAAGACTTTCAAGTTCAACTACGGATTTAATCCCTCTGAAAATAAACAAAAGATTTCCGTATATGCATGATCCTTCCATGTTAACTTCATTTTTGACAATAAGTAAAGAAAAACATGTTCCCTAATAATCGTGGCTTTCTATTGTCGCATACAAATTAGGCTGTGGAGGAAGTAATATTTTGAAAAACGTTTTAACTTAATTTCTTTGCTTAACTTCAAGCTTCCAGGGTCCTGTATTTACAGCTTTATAAGGTATACATTACCTACACGTTTCAACTTCGTCCTCACTAAACATTCCCGATTGGGAAAAGACAAATTTGACAGAAGACACACGTGAACTGTAACAAATACACACCATTTGTAATATAATACGAAATCAATAAAAACCAACACATGTACAGTTATAAAATGTGATGTTACATCTTTGTTTTTATTGATTTTCCAACAGTAGAAAGTGCTTATAGTGTGAACTAGTGATGCTGATTCCAGTCAGAAGAAAAGAAATGCAAGAATGAAACTAAGATTGGTTTGGGGGTGGATATACATGCTTCTGACAGCATTCAACATGCAAAGCTACACGCGGCGCCTGCTGGATGTACGAACATGTACAGCGTAACATGCATGTAAACACAACTAGATGCTTTTATTATAATGTTTAGCTAACGTGCCTCACCTATCCAGAACACGTGGAATTTCAATTATAACATAGTTATAAAATAGCATTCACAGACCAGCAATGTATTTATTAGCCTTAGTTTAATTTAATGTACAGATATTGGAAGCGATCACTGTGATTCCTTCATGGTTGCTGTTCTAGTTAGATTTTTCATCGGGGAAATAAGGTTTTGATGAAGAAACGAACCTTGATGAGAATGTTATAGTCACATAGTCCTTTGAATGTAAATGATTGGCTATTGCTTGTATAAGATTCCGGGGTAAGATTTTCTATTGACAGTAGAAGGGACATCTAGATCGGGTCCAATTCTCTATAGTTTTACAATTATGTAACAAATAACCAAAAGGTGGGGACAATATTTACGTGAAATCTGGATGCTTACCTTTCGCTAACATTGCCTTCAGTTACATCCAAGACGTCACATACTTCTTGGAAAACGACATGTTCCTTCTGAGGCCCTATCACGACACATTTGGGTTTAATCTGGAATGTTAGATCCAAACAAACAAATTATGTGAATTTCAAAAGTATTCCCCAAAGCTGGTTTACCATAAATATGATTTTAATTTTTAACCTTTGTTTTAATATCAAAGCAATGAATTTTTTTTATTGGTAATATGTTTGATTAAATCGAGCATACTACATTTGAAATCTTGAACAAAGGTATAGTTGAAACCAACAGTGCATTGAGTTGATGATATAATAGATAACTAACCGTTTTGCTAAGGAGCTCAAATATATTACCATAAGGAGGTATCTGGGGTGCCTAGAAGAAAATGTCAAATAAAAATAATAATAAATATTTTAATATTAAGCGTAAAGTAACACTATCCCGTGTTCAGTAACAATTCCACCTACAAACAGCACGAAAGAGTTTACCGAGTACCGATCGGTATATGTACTTATTTGTCAAATCTTCATTAAGGTACAACTTTTTGGAATGAATTAGACTATGAAAGTGTACTTGTTTTATTTAGTAAAGCACGCCTATAGATCATAGACCTTTGTAATATTGTTAATAACGAGCGCTATATTTTGACCCAGCTCTGATGATAATGATAATTGTTTACCACGCTCACGACAACACCAATATACTGAGCTGCAAAGAATAAATAGATCCAATCACTGCTGGTCATGCCGCTGAGGCACAACACATCACCTTTAGTCATACCAAGAGAAAGGAGACCTTTAGCGTACAACAAAGCCTGTAACAGATAAACTTGCACCATTATTGTATTAACTAATCAATAAACTTTTACCAGTATTATATTTTAAAAAAAAGTAAAAACGCGTAACGTTAGATGCCTAATTGCGAACTCTATATCTGTGTCCAGGATTAGAGATATAGATGCTTGACTCCGATACTACCATCATTTACATCATCATGTCTCATTTAATTAAATTGCAAAGTATTTCTAAATTGTAATTGCTGTTAGTGGCAGATGTCTATTTATTTATACCAACCTTATCACGAGCTTGTTTAAAAGTGATTCTTTCTGCAGTGTCACTAATAATGAATGCTTCATGATCAGGACATTCTAGACAGGCTTCGTCTAAAGCTTGTCCTAATGTTAGGCCAGAAAGAGGATATGGGCCAATGGAGTGGACATAGCTGATAGTTAAAGGCTCTGATGGAAGAAATATGTCCCTGTAATAACACAAATTCAAAACCATGTATTTATAACTTTTATAACAGTAAATTTTTGTAAGAATTGGTGTTGATCACAGAGGGGTTTTATCTGTCTCTTTCCATGTTGCGCAGACTATGACACCATATATAATTCCTCTTCTATTCACATAACGTTAAACTTAGTGAGCAGAATTACCGGTAGTTACATATGGATATACGATCATTATAAATTGTAAATTACCGGTAGTTATATAAAATATTAAGATTATAAATTACAGCAGTGTGCATGCAGCTCATAGGCACCATGAAAAATACTTGTAATGATCGAGCATGCGCCTTAAAGCTTATAGTAATCTGTGCATGTACGTAGACCCCGGGAGGTAGAATCGTTCTCGAGACACGTAAATTCCAGAAAAGGAATGAACAACCAGTAGCACAAACTGTCTATACCTGTCTACTTTGCCAGCTGCAGCCATTTAGGTAATATCTTAGTCACTCCGAGTTCTGGTATGATTAGTTGAATTTAATTGTAGATTCTCTAACTGTTCTCAATTAAACTGCAAACAAAAATGTGTACAACACTTCAACCGGCACCTTAGATCTGCAAACAAAAAATGTGCACAACACTTCAACCGGCACCTTAGATCTGCAAACAAAAAATGGGCACAACACTTCAACCGGCACCTTAGATAACGCTTATCAGTACATGTATCCGTCCCAAGGTCTCGCTTATTCTCTGATTAAAATCGTATATGTGGCGGAATCCACTTGGGCTCGAGGTATCGGAACCCAGTCTGCCGCTTTTTCAGAATGACAGGGAATGTGTCGGGTATATGTGCCTATATTTTGTGATATTAATCTTCCGAGTTTTATGGCGCTATTCGACTGCATCGTCGTTATTATCAGTTTTTTTAGGAAATAGAAATCTTATTCCGTTATTATTAAAAATAAGCAGTCGAAAGTACTCTTTTATTTTATGTAGATATTCTTCTTATCTATGTAAAACTGCTGGGGTACCCGTCTTTGGCAAGTTATATACTTAGGTAAGTGTTGGATATAAGTAAAACATGTAAGATGGTTTGTGTACCTAATGAAAGGAAAACAAAATTAAAATAGTAATAATTGCAATATATAAACATATCTCAATGAAATATACAGTAGTGCACCGCTGTATACAACGTTTCTAGTTTTGTTGTCCTCACGTGTTCCGACAAAAGACAGTCATGTATCCCCTAGACCCGTGTCATTTCCCGTCAATTTCAACACACGCACACACACACACACACACAAACACAAACAACGCTAGACACCTGGATCATTACACCACACAACTTGACATGATCTAAAAATCCCTTTAGAATACTGGTTAGATCCAGTTTGATAGTTTGATTACATATTCCTCATATTCCTACATATA
>JAOXYB010026468.1:0-15737 GCA_028565635.1 Phoronis ovalis
CTTAATATGTTTACCAGAATGTGTATTCCCTGTCATATGAAAGTTACTTCCTGAATTGATGCTATTTTGAGAATGACATTTTAAAACACGGCATACGATAGGTCATGTCAGGGTTCAGGCATCACGCGATCCAATTCCTTAGGGGTTCATTTTTTCAAAAAAGCACTTCCTTAGGGTTGTATTTTTTAAAAAAATCACTTCCTTAGGGGTGTATTTTTGCAGAATTTCACTTTGTTAGGAGCTTTTTTGAAAAATCATGTTGGAACATGGGTATACCCACTTTCATATTGACCGCCCCCCCGGGTTTATGACTCATGCCAGCGTGAGCAACACTATATACTCTCAGACTAAAAGACTTACTTTAAAGTTTAATTTACATATACTTAAAATTAAACAATTTTCATGTATAGCATATAGGATGTATAACCATGCTGTACAGAACATATATTATGACTAATTAGTACTCACTATGTATATAGCTTTATAAGGTCATGGATCGGCAGATATTATGTATTAGTTATATAGGTAACGTTGTTTATTCCAATTGAAGTTTAAAGTCGATTCCAATATTCAAGTCACCATCATTTATTTTCATCAATGCGACATCCTGAAATTGATTGGTATAAAATATTAAATTAAAATTAATAATAATTAATTTATAATATCTATAGATGTTGTATTTCAATAGGCTAATTCCGGCAAAGCATTTGTGTTTTGCGATGTTGTTGACTTGGAAACGTGGATTTTATTGTATTATATATTTATATCTAACACTATGCTAGCAGCAAAACTGTGATATATCTGTACAAGTATTATCAGAATTTGCCTCAGTCACAGGAGATTGCTAGGATCAAGTCCCGGATCAAGCATACTCTAATTACATTACAGCTGGTATTTACGGTGGGTTTGGCATATATTAGGTGACAATTAGTCAGGTCACGGCTATTCCGCTAATCGTAAGGGGTGACAGGTACAATATATTACTATAAGCTTGGAAATATACAAATTGCTATGTATAATTGTCCTTATGCATACCAGAATCATAATGTCATTCTTTCGCTAGCTGTAGCATTGTCAAATGCATCATGTGAAAAAGTTCACATGTGTAACCCAGTTCACTTCAACCCCTTGATACCCTTAACATTTATTTCATGATATAGGATACTCTAGATTGTCAGTCTCGATAGTTTGGTTATTATATGCTTTTAGCACTACATTGAAATTGCCTCAAGTGTAAATTTAATTATATATATTACTTATTTATTAAATATTGCATTACCGAGTAAAGAAGACACATAGAAGTTATTTTAGTAGTTATAGTTTAATTGTTTAGGTAAGAATGTTTATTTTTTATAGTTAATATTATGAATGGAACTATAAGAGTCGAAATGCCAATTAGCAAAATCCGATCACGGTGTAGTCCTTCTTTAATCTGTAGACCTTATATACAGACAGGCTAGGATGTTGGCATGTTAATGTTAACTGTAATTCATAAAATGTGCGTCTTATCAATAATCATTGTTTACTTTTTTTTCAGAGACTATACTCAGAATGACACCAACACAGCAGACCCAGCAAAGAGCTAATACTTACCGTCACTACCTTCAAATCACTGTTGTCATTATTATAAATCTCGCGGTATATTTCCAGGATGGATTGCAAACTATTGTTAACATTATTTGGAAGGAATTACTAAAAAGTAGAATTTATAATTCTGTATATTTTGAAACATGGTGGACTGTTTTCTGTTATACGTTCATTTTATATGTACCCTTTAAAATGGATCAGATACCATATTTCGATCAATACAAGATCAATCCAAATTCGCACTTTGAAAGACCATCTAGAAAAGCTATGATATGCGACATGTTTATATATATGTTACCATTAGCAATAATGGATACTTTTATGGTGAAGAAATATTGCGAAGTTGATTCTAGCATATGGATAGAAAAAAGAAAATCGTGGATTCAAACTTCTAGAGCGTTGCCTGTGGCGCCTCCTAGCGTGTGGCAAATAACTTATCAGTTGCTCCTAAGTATCATTATATATGATGCTATATTCTTTGCTATTCATTTTTTATTACACAGAAACGCTTGGTTATATAAACATTTACATGCGAAGCATCACATACATAACCAATTACACAGTCGAGTGGCAGATCAATTGACAGTAACTGAACGCATCATGTTAATCTTATCTGCAAATGAAGCATTGAAAATTCTAAGCAGTCATCCATTGACAAGAACACTGTTTGTTCCAGTTTTTATAGCGATGCTAATAGATAATCATTCTGGATATGATGTTCCATGGGGTTATGATAAAATCATACCTTTTGGATTAGCAGGCGGGGCTCGTTATCATTACGAGCACCATATGATGGGGTCAACAAATTATCAACCGTTTTTTACATACTTTGACAAAATAATAAATGGAAAGTGCAGTTTAAAACAAGCATGATACGCTTGAATACAAAGCTGTGGAACAAGCAGAATTACTGTTCAAAACTAAGTGTTTTGTGTCAGTGTACTTTGTTGTGTATTTAATTTTAAAGTTTCAAAAGTTGCCCCTAGCTGATCTTATTGGGATCGTGCATATTCCCCTGATTACCTGGTTTTAAAATAAACATTGGCAAGAACAAATTACTCTAATTTATATTGCGTTTTCTATAACTTGTTTGTTAAGAGTAAAATTAATTGTATGAATATAAACAAAACATGCATAATTGCAATATGTGATTAGTAGTCTCTGATCAATAACCCCTACACCAGAGGGTATGCTGGTATATTGATTCAATATCAGCTAAGGTCGTTTCCCTGAATAGCCACATTATGCAGCAGAGCGATAGATAAACATAGATATAGACGGCTAGAAGATATGTCGTTAAAGGTATGTTTTCAGTATCATATTGTGTAATGTATATGTTTACGATACGGGATTATGTAGTTTTTACAGATTATAGGGAGGCCATGTGAGTTACGGAGACTTATTGGAAAGCTTAATGATCTTTTAATTATTCATATGATAATCGTCGTCTGGATCTCGATCCGTGCTGGATGTCGGTCCCCTTTTCAAATTGCCCTTTGGCTTACACCAGCTACATTTCCTCTATATTCCATGCTTCAGAAATGAATTTTATATGTTGATGAGTATTAATTAATTGTATAGTACTAGTTAAGTAATCATTAATATTCTATTTAAGCCGATTATCACCGGCTGTCATGATTTCGTCGTTTCCGATTTGCAAAACTGATTCATTCATCCTGTACTAACAATTTCATGGGTACTAAAATAAAATGCATAGGCTAAAACTTTCTGTGAATCAATCAAAAATTCAAAACCTACTACAAATAGTCTCCATTAAAATGTTGCGCTCTCCTAATTAATTACTAGCCGAGGTTTGCAATAAACATTCTGTCATTCAATAAATATTAACAGAGGGCGATTATATTTATGACATTTTTTTGTAAACACTCAACATTAACCTTTAATTACCCCAAGGTAACTATATACTAGATTTGTATGGGCTCCTTTATAATCAATTGTTAAATACATGTTTAATAACCCTATTCCTGCCTCCCTGTACAACACAAACACCCAACGATGCTAACATCCCAGGGGGCAGTCAATATGAAAGTGGGTACCCATGTTCCAACATGGCTATTCAAAAATGCCCCTAACGAAGTGAAATTCTGCAAAAAATACACCCCTAAAGAAGTGATTATTTTGAAAAAATACAACCTTAAGGAAGTGACTTTTGGGAAAAAACACCCCTAACAAAGTGTCACACCTCCAAAAAACACCCCTTTTCGTGATTTTAGCCGGCAAAAAACAGACCCTAAGCGCGTTACGCTCCGTCGGTTCGAATAACATACCCTTTCACGCAAAATTGTGTTGTAACATGCGTACCTACTTTCATATTGACTGCCCCCCCCCCCCGGGCTAACATATTCACAACTTGTTACGTACAACACATATGCATCACAAAGACGTTCAACATTTAAACAAATTTAGATTCAGTAGTGTATATATATCTATAAATTCCTTGTTGAGTCCATGGGTTTTTACTAAGTGGATGAAGAACACCCGGAGAGTACATTTCATTGCGGGCTATACACTAGTAAGGAAAATACGTTTATTGTAGAAAGAGACTCCATCTGACCAACTTCTACACCTGTCTGCTCTTCAAGGCAATTTGGAACAGCTGAGGAAGGTGCTTGATTCTGGAAGAGTACATGTTGATTGCAAGGATAAGGTAAGTAGCGCATTAAACAGTTTGCCACAAGGGAATATTATTCTATCACATATTCACTTTTTCTCTCGTTCGTCTCCTCGAGTTTCTGCGAGTATGCGAGTAAAATACGACATGTCTCGCTTACTCTTGCCCAGGAGTAAACTATACTGAAATTACGTTTTCTAATTATGCAAATGAACGTAAAATTTCCACATACGAAAATTGAGCATAAGGAGTCTAACCATACATATCGTGCAGCAATAATCTGGGCATAAGGAGTCTAAACATGCATATCGTGCAGCAATAACCTGGGCTCAAGGAGTCTAACCATGCATATCGTGCAGCAATAACCTGGGCATAAGAAGTCTAACCATGCATATCGTGCAGCAATAACCTGGGCATAAGAAGTCTCACCATGCATATTGTGCAGCAATAACCTGGCAATAAGGAGTCTAACCATGCATATCGTGCAGCAATAACCTGGGCATAAGGAGTCTAACCATGCATATCGTGCAGCAATAACCTGCAACTGCATGTTCCCTCAGGTTGTAAGCGTGAACTTATATTTCGTCAACGGAATTTTCCAATTATTATGACATCGACATCATCCATTATTTCACTCACGAAATTAGTGATGTCACAAAATTCTGGATACAAATATAAAAGGAAAATATACATCTTTTAATTTGGTAGCGTATCCAGTGTTTTCAGTTGACGAACCATTAACTCAACTTTTGCAACTTTTGCTGACATGCCTGCAGTACCCAGGCCTTTTTATGATATTATGACGGATAGTGTTTTTTAGGAAGGTACAACACCATTGATACTGGCCGCTGCGAACAATCACTTAGAATGCGTAAAAGAATTGTTAGAACAAGGAGCAAATCCTTCTACTAGAAGATTAGTAAGTAAATTAAAAATAAGTCTTTAATCGATAATAAAACTGACTCACCCAATTCGGTTTACTACAACATTGCGCTCAGTGTCTTGTTTGATCTAAAAAAAATCTTACAATATCTTTTAATTTCCATTTAATACATTTGACCATTGAAAAAAGTATTAAAATACCTAGAAAATAATGGAAATTCGGAATGATGACACTATACCTATGCTATCAAAGTTGCATTTACTTATGTCAAATGCCACTCAGTTGACATCGGTAACAAAATGCATTACGATTTTCTTCTCTAACACCCGCTCTAGCATATGTGTGTCTCTGTGAAACTATACATGGTTTCGTATGACTGTGGAATTTCCTTATTATATGTACATATTTGACGGATTCAGTAAAAAATTAATGTAAGCGTAAATGTTGACGTCAATATAATTCAACGAAACACGTCCAAAAAACTCAGTGATCTGTTCATTTTTTTTAACAATTACATGTAAGTCCATTTGCACTGGTAGCTGATTCTATATCTTGCTTCAAAAGTTATATTAAATGTACTGATACGACCTGACATCAAATGCCATTATTCTTTTTATTGAGTAGACGGGGACATGTGCACTGTTCTTCGCTGCCCAAGGCGGTTATTTAGATGTATGTAAACTTTTGCTGGATGAAGACGCGCCAGTAGATTTACCAAGTTATGTAAGTGAAATAAGTCTCAGTTAATTGATTTTTGATGCAGATTTGGTCATTTTAATAACTCCACAATGATGCATCTTTCAAATCAATTTTATGTGATGCTTCAAATGATAACCCATTCTGTATTGCCAGAGTTTAGATGATAGTCCGCTAAGCAAAGCAGGATCCCCGGCGATATACGGCCCATTCATGACCAGAATGCGTCAACATGATAGAATAGCCGTGCATGGTAGACGACGAAGATGATAACCATACATGCGAATTGCATTTATAATTTCTATTTATTATATCTATTTATAATGTAACTATTTTATGCTCGGAAAAATCAATTTATTGAAAATGTATGTATTTTCAAATTCTTGAAATTAAAAAAAAAAAATCGTATTAACTTTACTTGATATATTTTACTGTTCGTGTGTTTTAGGACGGTGGCACGCCGTTATTCGTCGCGTGTCAATGCAATCATGTGGACGTTGTAGAAGAACTGTTAAATCGTGGAGCGGACATACATACACAGATGGTGGATGGTGCTACACCAATATTTATAGCCTCACAAAACGGTCATGTACCCATGATAAAATTTTTATTATCCAAAAGAGCTAAGATCGATAGTAGAAGGAAGGTATGATTCTGAATGTCGTCTAGTAAAGTTTTTAATATTTTCTTGAAAAAAATAACAAATGTTTTTCCTGATAGGAACATTTTAGAATGGTTCCATACATTCAAGTAGTCAGTTAAGATGAAGCTGCTTTATTTCCTGTGTGTAAGCCATACAGATGGCTACTAGAGTCTGTGATTCAAAGAGGCGAAAAGAATATAACAATAACAACAACTGCGTGATAATCTCCAATGTTTTTCTTATTTTTGCAGGACGGAGCTAGTCCTCTATGGATAGCCTGTCAAATGGGGCAGTTGCCAGCAGTCCAAGAACTACTTCAATCTGGTGCTGACATAGATGCTGCCAGAGAGGTATGTTAGTTGTTCATTACCTTTATAAAAGGCAATAATGATGATGATTTGAACTGTTGCGCCATTCTTGTCACCGGTTTCACAGACGTACTGTTTACTGTTATTTTATATAAAAATATGAACTTACCTTCAATTCCAGTTGTTTTCGCATAACATACATAATCTGATAAAACATTAAGCAACCCCTTTAAAAGCTGTGTATGGTTCAACAGAAAAGACGTCATTTGTTCAAGTTATGACGCAACCGTGTTTCTTCCTTATATCATGAGGATGTGTAACCGATATAGCGTGCTTATACATTGTCCTATTCCAATATGTGCAATTTAAGATATAGTTAAAAAACTAAAAATGCAGACATCTATAGCTTGTTGCAAAATCCTTCAGTTGTAAGGAAAGTTTGTTTTACATTATTCGTACTTTTAGTAGCGGACGTTATATATTGTTGTAGGATGGTGCAACTCCTTTATTCAAAGCTGCTCATAAAGGCTATTACGAAGTCGTTAATGAACTTTTAAAACATAAACCAAATTTAGGGATCTTGGAGGTAAGATAACAGCAACAGTGTCTACCTAATTTTCTTTCAAACATGAATTTTGCGCAGCAGTGGATTTCAACGTGACACTTAGAAAGTTTTACATACAATTATGAATATTTTGCCTAATTTTATATTTTTTTTTCAAACAATGACACAAACGAAGATAATGTAGGTAAACACAAGAAAACATAATGATTGTTCATTGGTGATCATTGATCATAAAATGTTACATGGATTATACTTCCAGTTCCATTTTGAAGTTGTTATCAGTTGTGTTTTGCTTTTACATTCATCGTTTTTTTTTATTTCGTGTATTTGTTTACTCTCCAATGTGCAAACACAATTATAAGATTTTTTTGATTTTGTTTAACATCGGTGAATTAATAATATTTTTCTAATTTACAGAATGGAGAAAGTGCGCTTCATGCTGCAGCCCTCTTTGGTCAGATGAAGATTACTCGATTATTAACAGAAGCGGGTGCTGATCCACTTCTTAAAAACAAGGTTGCAATGACAATTATTTTATAAAAATGGGCAACTGGATTATATCTTCGCTGCATATCAATGATATGTATAGTCCTATAGCAACATTTTTTTCTTCTTAAAATTTAATTGTAGAAACGATAGATTATAGATTATATTATGGGGGTATACATATGGAAAGTAATTTTAGTGCACGTTATGATACTATATACAATAACGAATTAAAGGGCCCGGTCAGAGGGATGGAATTTTGACATTCAATCTTATTCAAAATGATAAACACTCGGACGAATAAGAGTGATTCGCTTGCTATATATAATCATATTGATACTGTATTACAATTAACTGTGCAGGTGACTTTTCAAATGTCAAATTACTTCAATTAACAATAAATTTAAAACTAAGAAAATTCTGTTTTTCAGGAAGGGCAATCATGTATAGAGCTAGCTAAAGAAGCAGGATATGACCACATTGCAAAATATTTGGAAGGCGTCTCCGCTGGCATGAACTCTCAATGACACATTTTGATTTAAACTATTGTCTAAATACTTAGAGCAAATTTTTTATCAATCTAGTCATTTTATCAGCTGTTTTATTGTTGATTTAGCTGTCTGTGATATGACGATATATGAACCGTGGGCACAAACCACAGTTTTGGAAGTAGTGATCGAGGGTCGATGGGCCCGCAAAACGAGAGGCGCTACATAATAAATCAGATTCGCAGATTTATTACTTATGAGAACTCCATTTTTGCACTCATTCATGGGTTCATTTTTATAATTCTGCAAGATGAATTAAGCAAATATAGGCACTTTTTTCTATACGCTTTTTATGATTGGGATATTTCTGGATACGGCCTCCAGTTAGTACGTTACTACCAGGGGGCCATTCAAGTTAGTTAAATGTGGATAATCGTGCTCGTTCATGACCCCTCTCAAAAAAGCCCATGAACAAGCAAAAAACAAGGGGTGTGGCAGTTTCAACCCGATTCCCCTTCTCAGGAAAATGCAGACCAGACATGTCCAGTTCAGACTGAAGTAGAAGTGACACTCAGCTATGTAAATGCAATTAAACGTAGTGCCTTATTACAGATGTCATAACAAATCAATGACGCTTCGTGTGTGTATTATTTTTAATTTTAACAATTTAATATATACATTGCCGTGTACACCTGAATCATAACAACTGACAAATCTAGCCAATGACAATTTAGTCTTTTTTGACAAAACAAGGAAAGCTTAAGGGTACAGAAATATTTCCTATATTAAATGACACACTACACTACATTGAGTTGTTTTTTTTTAAACTTTCATTATCGGCGAAGTCTGATACTTTTCCAAACATATGAAAACATTTATGTTTTGACAAACGCTAAACCTGAAACATTTTAATTACAGCTGATGGGCATTACTGATTCAGGACCTCACCAGTAACACATATAGATTCAGATATATATAATACAAGACGTGATTACAATTCATAAGCTACAGCTACTGCTTTTTATCTACAAGCATTCACATGACACGCATTTCTGGCACCTACAAAAATATTGATTTTTTTCAACAAAATATAAATTGCACAAAAGTATTTGGTATTTCGTCAGGTAATAAAACAAAGACCAATTAACATAATAAAAACATGTTGATCGTTTTATG
The DNA here is from genome assembly GCA_028565635.1 of Phoronis ovalis. Classification (NCBI taxonomy): domain Eukaryota; kingdom Metazoa; phylum Phoronida; family Phoronidae; genus Phoronis; species Phoronis ovalis. The sequence continues at coordinate 9,465 of JAOXYB010026468.1, forward strand.
TATCATATATATATAAGGATGCGTCTACATTTTAGTTTAGAGTATTGTTCTTCTATCTTAAACATCTGGAATGGAATGGTCCATAAGTTTCTTCAGCAAGCTGTCTCCCATGCTGCAATATAATACACATTATAACTACAACATCATAGCCATTGGAATGTTTCATTTTGAGAAATGAGTATTGGCCCACGAGACTGTCAACATATCATTTTTATATAAACTACTTTCACAGTGACCAGAGCTGGCTTATAATGGAGATGCAGCAACAACAATTCATAACATACTGGGACCACATACAACAATCGATGCCGCTAATGTCAAACATTATCAGTAAGCCTATTTATTCCCAAAAAAAATACTGTACAAGTAATAACCCTAGTAAACACATTTTAAAATGCTTTTAGTCTAGAAAAATGCCAGTAGACTGACCAAATGTAATCATTTTACTACATACAACCTCAGTCCAGTGCCTGCATACTGATTATCTAAGAAAGCTCAAATACATTTGTAACATGCATGTTGCATGGTAAATTAAACAGTATTACTTACCATTTAATGATCTGTTTGTAGATATACGTGGGCAAGATAGTAATGGTGGTTGTTTGTGGAGCAGCTTGGAAAATTTCTAGAACTTGCTTGTCCTAAAAATTAAGGAAAAGTAAATGAAAATCAAAGGATATACTTGTAACAGTACGATACTTGTAACAGTACGATACTTGTAACAGTGCGATACTCCTAACAAAGCTTCTGTTGTACATCAGTACTATCATAATCATTTAATGTTAGGATTTGCTAGGGAAACAGATATATATTTTAAAATATATAATGATAACACCTTAATGAGTATTTCTACCTATACAGCCATTTAAAAGAAAAAATTTTTACTCCTGCCCCAAAAAAACATTTTGTCCAAAAGCTGGAACTTTTCATAAACCAACTGGGGCAATGGTAAGCAAAATATACCCCAAGATAATGTTTTTTTTCATAAAATAGCAGCCCATTTGATGATGAGAATACAGTAGCATATTATATAATATATATTTAATGCAATCCAGATTTAATGCAATCCAGATACTTTTAGCATTTACCTTCAGACCAACAACATTTTGTCCATTCACTTCACACAGCTGGTGATCTGTTAAGACACCATTCCTTGCTGCAGATGAATCTTTTAGTAGGGAATCTATACGACCTTCTTTGAAGACAAAACCAATATGTCCTGCACTGTCTTTCTGCATAGTAACGGTACGTTCAAACGGCCTACAAAAATGATTATTAAAAGTATACTCATTTTCTAGTTATTTGAAAGTAACCAGTGTTTATCACTTGAAATTTTAATCATGTTAATCTTAACCGGAAATCTAATTAAGGTACCGAAATTTTGAAACACCGTTTCAAGATAAAACAGGTCATAGGCAACTGTGAATTGATTTTGGGGCAAATCTTCAAAAACATCCAAATGATTTGCTACACTTCTGCTACCAATCAAAACAGTATGTTTATTACTAATCAATATATTCTTAATAAAACACCTGTCTCTCACTGCCAGCACAATTCTTTTTGGGTCAGCTTTCTTTAGTACGCTCATGCATTTGTCTGTGTCCCAACCAGCTACATTCTTGCCGTCAATTTGCAAAATCTGATCACCGAACCTCAAACCAGCCATTGATGCTGGTGTGTTGACATGTACCAGGGCAACAAAAATTCCCTAGAAATAAAGAAATAAAAATATACATATGCGATTACTTGTTTCAGAGTACCTCTTTAACATGACGACAGATTTTCAGAAACTGACAAAAGAAGCAAATGTCACTGGACCTCTGCCATCTTCTTAAATGAAGCAAACACTCAAATCAGAGAATGTGCATTCAATGAGAGAAACTAAACAGATAGTAGCAACAGACATCACTGAGTTTACTGTATTACACTGAGTTTACTGTATTACACTGCATGTGTTTTATCTTATTGAACATGCAAACTGTGCAACTTGTAGTGGTTTGAAATTCCCTCACTGACTAACTATTAAAGCAGCAGTAATGCGATTGGTGTTACTGAACCCACAAATAGCATATTAGATAGTAACTACTAGCAGAAAAGGCAGTAATCTTAAAGTTCCTTATCGTTGCAGAAACTTGAGCATGGCCCAATTAGGGTTGTCGCTATCACAGCTGAAGATATTGTATAGTGGCAAACTGGTTGTAAGCACAAGATTTTGTGTAGTTCATATAGACTAGTTTTTCCAAACAAACATGTGACTTACACTGTTAACAGCTCTGACTCTCAGTCCCATCTTGTTTTCTCTGTCTTTGCATAATATCGCTTCTCTCACACCTTGTTTGATATCGGATCGCCGGATGCCAACAGCATTGCCTGACACTGGTGCTACTTGCATTTGACCTGCGGGTGTCTGTCTTACACCGACTTGCATGTTCTTAAAAAAAAATAATAAATAAACATCCAAGTGACATTAGCTAGAAGGGGGATGTTGATCACACTTCACAGTGATTTTATTCCTGTAATGACAGTTCACGGAATAGAAGTGAAATCATTTCCCGGATAACTGACATAAAATAAGCTTTTCGGACATTAAATAACAATCACGAGGAATTTTTCAGGATTCTGATAACAATTCCTGGCCAAATATTGTTCTTTCACAAATCAAGAGTGTCAAAACAACTTGATTATGAAAAAAACCTTTCCTACTCTCATACTACATAGCCTTGAGGGCTTCAACCAAACCATCATACAGCCTTAATGCCTGTTCTAATAGCTTTAGCTACAAGATAGGCAGCAATGAGCGGCTTAACAAAATATGTAGGTCAAAAACTTACAGGGTGTGCTGCCACGACAGGCATATTTGCAGCAATACACTCTGGTGACAAATCCAAACCCATATACTCTGATAGTGATGGGTATAATGAGCTACTTCCGCCACTCGCAGCAGGGGCACTGGGGTATGTCTGAGCAGCTTGGCCAGGATATTGTACTGCTGGTTGCTGGGCCGCATGCTGGTACCGGGCCTGGGCCTGAAAAACAAGTGATACTTTAAAAAGCATGTAACAACTAATTCACAAACAGATTTATATGTGAAATAAAATCAAACTAAATATATTTAAGCAGTTGAAAATTTAAACACTTCCATGACAATTAATGTATTTTAATTTGATGACCATTTATGAATTATTTAGATATATAATTTTGTACAAAACACTTTTCCTGAAAATAATTTTCTAAAAAATCTTAAATTGCTGATAAACAATAATAAAGCCTATTTGGAAACCTAGGTTAAATTGACATCCTAGTTTCTACACTTTGATAAGGTCTTATCAGCTGGATGTTTTAAGATTCTTGTTGATAAACATTCATCTCCATCATGTTCCCACAAAAAGGGTAAACATCAATTCTGATTCAAAATGCTTTCTGATCACTCCTTGTTCTTATTCCAAGAGTTTCAGTGTTTGTGACTGCCCAAATGAGTTACAGTGATGTAGTTATGACTGATGTAAAGACTGCTTTATGCAGATTTGAAATCTAGGTAAAGGACTCTCGTTGTTGCACTATGTAAATTGCTTTTACATAGGGATATATGCTTGACGAAGTTTGTACATTGTAGACTGAACTGGTGTTTGTGTGTTGTGAAGAAATTGGCTGTCAATTGTACACAGCGACATCCTACAACATATCATGCTATTCGCAACATCTTATAATATTCTTTAATATTATTTCAGTTGTTCTTGATAACAAATGTGGTAATACGATTGCTGAATGCATAAGGTCTTACAAATTATAAAACACTCGCACCTCATCGCTAATAGCTGTAACATACCTGTGCCATCTGGTCTACCTTCATATCTTCTAATGATGGATACAATGACATATTGATAATTTTTTTTCAAACCTAAAAACAAATGTTTGTAAAATTTATTTCAAAAGTAAGACACAAAGTAAGCTTTAATATTAATATAAGCCACACTGCAGGTTAAGAGTTATTTGCTTGTTACTTCATTTGACCTACTGGTAATCATGGGAACTTTAACAGCCATAACCTGTAACTACCTGCATGTCAATCTCCATACTCTGTACCCGTGTCCCGGCCAGTATCATCACCTCGGGATCAAGTAATTGTATTTTGTGAGATATAGTCATCAATCCCAGGACGTTTAAACACCTGGGATTAAAGCAACACAGACCCCATTAACTGTCAGTGTTATAGATATAGTGAGACATTTCGTATTATCGATATTGCTTAATTAATATATCTAACTCCGCCAGAACAAACCGGCAGAAACATGACTTGTGTTCATTACAGTATGTTAAATGTACTGTTAAAGTATATTCAAACATACACACAGGCTCTACCACATTTTCATTGTCAACCTCAACATAGTCAAAATATATCTGAAACAAATCTGTATTGCAATACAGTCATTCACTACTTTAAACAAAATCGTAATATCGGCAAAATCGGACATTTTTCATCGAAAATACATTTCATATTTATTTTAATATGTTTGGTATAATATATACATTATAAAAGCATATCCTGTCTTTGCGTAGTATAAACCGTGTCCTGAGCTTCTTCCGTTTAAGTCTCGGAACTGAGTTTAGTTAACATGGAGATGGATTGGAGTGAGTTATTCGATTTCCTCACTCGATCTGACAATATTTCCAAGAAAACTGTATAAATTACAGTCTAAGAACACTACTGCTTTTCTTCAAAATATAAAAATATACCACTTTACTTTTAATTTACCTTACAGCTTCTGGACACTAATTACAAAACTACAAGAAACTAATAAATACCTTTTATATTCTCTTAAGTTTTCTATCGTTTCGCTTATGACTCAAAATCAGCAGAAAATGTCTACCTATATTATCAAGAACTCGTGACGTAGTACGTCACATGATGACGATGTTACTAAATATAGTATGGTGTTTGGAAATCCTGTCAATAGTCTATGTCCCTATGTGCAACAGTTGATTTAATTATCAAAAAAATAATAATAAAAATAAGGATTTTAGTTGCATACATATATTTTCAATTAAATGTAGCCTGTCTAATGTCAACATCTTTACGATTTACGCGCACCTGTTGCCGTAAATTTCCGAACAGTAAGAAACCGGAACTGCTTCCATATTAGGAAATTTTCGGAAAGATGGCGACCAAAATAGATGAGCCGGTGTTGGAACCCTCGAAAAGAAGCGCAAGTGAACCGATTTTATCACCCGATTGTGGGCCTGCAGATGGTACCACATCTAAGAATGGTAAGTCATCTTTGTATTGTGTAAGTTTTGTGAAAATGTTCACAACAATAGCGATGTTTTGGTAAATTTGCCTGTCAAATATGGTACAATAAATGGCGCCCTCCATGAATTCCCTTTTGAAACCAATGTAAACAAAGTCCAGTTTGTATTGTTTAATTAGAAATTTTAAACTTCATTGACGTACTGTGGCTTTTATTTTAAGTGGAATAATAAATATAGTATTATGTCACGTGACAATTCGTCTAAATCGAAACGGGTATCGTACCGAGGTAAAAAAACTGGGACTGTTATTACAATATATAAAATCGAATCAGCTGATCTATGTCGATTGTGCCACCGAGAGATATCACTGGATTTATCAGTTTTTATCACGGAATATTTCCTGGATAATATTAATTAGAGAGTTCTATGTCAGAAGTAATGTAATACATTTCATTGCAACCAAGCGACAGGCTTGTACTTAAAATGATTGTGTGGGCTGTAATTTACATGTCATGCATTTTGATTTCCCCCTGTATATGTATGCACAAGTGACCTGACATTTCCTTTAGCTTTTACACAAGAGGATCAGTGATCCACTGCAATTTCTGTTCTCATCACTGCTCAAAAGGACAATAAATGTAGAGAAGGCGTGCCTGGAAAATGAACAAAAATTTTATGTTTTTATTAATACATCATTTGTCATGTGCAGGCTTTACAACTGCAGGGAAATTCAAACTACTGAGGTTTCCATACTTGAATTAATTCAAAATTAGCTTTGTTAATGTTTCACTTTGTAACTACGCATATTAAAAGTGTTTTATTACTTAGTAGCACTTGAGTCTGTTTACAAATTTGCCACAACACATGATGCTGTTATCATAGTTCAATAGATTAATAAAACTAATCTGATTATTGTCTCACCTTTCTTGTAGCATATATACAGTTTCAAAAACTAAAAAGATGGAATTTTGTAACTGATAACGGAAATAGACATGGAATTTAAATCTTATTTCGTATATAATAATT
>JAOXYB010026479.1:0-15733 GCA_028565635.1 Phoronis ovalis
AACCGTCTTCGAGATATAGCTTGCTGAAAATTGGAAGAAAAAGAAAAAGAAGAAAGAAATCATACAAAACCAATAGGTTTGCTCCCTTATAGGAGCAACCAACCCCCTTATAGGAGCAACCCTGGCCTAATAATTGCAAAAAATATACTTGTACTTTGCAATTGAAAGTAAAAATAACATTGATTTCGTATTTTTCTTATGTACAGTTCTAAGTTAGCACCCGTGGAAGAGTCTACTATTCAAAAGAATGTATCTGTTCCGATAATTATAAATATGATTTGTCAGACCAATAATAACAATTTATTGTTAATAATTGAAATATGCAGAAATCAAATCAACACATTCTGTCATGTGAAATGCTATCAAGCATTGTCAGTCATGCTATAAAGGCGACTTGTATTATTAACTCATCCGCTACGTATGCAAACAAATGATTACCTTTCTTTGGCAATGGCACTTTGATCATTTCCACGGTAGCTCGCTTGTCATCACCATCTTTTTCATTCATCTGTCTAACAAAATTACTTGCCTCTCTGTGGAGTATACACTGAAGCATCGAATTAAAGCCAGGAATTTCTTTCAAAATTGTTAAAACTTTACGGATTAATTCCTTCCAGCCGTCTTGTATACATGTCCTTATGATGATTGAGACTGCAAGAGTCAACAGTATATGTTCTAGCGTTGCTAAGATTAAATTTATCATCGCTCTTCAGTATAGTTTAGCTGTCGTGCAAAACTCGCATTGCTTTGTCAGTCCCCCGGGCTGTTATCTCGCGCGATCTCCAGGATCAGCTGACTGATTGTATTAAGGGTCGCTTTAATGTGTCTGTATTTGATCCGGTTTGATGGTGTTATTACTTACAGGCGTTGCTTACACATGACAAGAATATTATCTATATGACCAAAGATAAAATAATTTGTTGGAAAATAAAAATATCGCATAAAATGCACTGCTAGATTCGTTTTATAGATAGTGTATAGATATCCCCACAGATCAACATTATATTCAACATTTAAAACAGTAAATTCACCATTCACCAGCAATTTTTACTTAATATATAATTCTGAGATATATGTTCTATGTTTTCAATTTCTAAAACCCGTTTACTATGCAGCCAATGTCTTCTACCTCGAGGTATTTGACATATTTGAATTTTTTGAGTATAGCAATTTTGCCGAGAAAAATAATGTTTTTCTACTTGGGCCTAATGTTTAGGTATTAAAAGTTGGCTGCAGATAGGAAATAAGAATTTTGCATATGAAACGGTAGAGAACTGGCTTGCAATTTGCTTCCACTTTTTGAGTCTGAGGCCAAATTTGGTCCTGAATTTTCTGCACAAAATGATTCCGAAAATTAAAGTAACGTATGAAGATTTTTAAAATGCAGTTGTGCAACAAAACATGTTTTATTGAATATTACTTGTTTTAATCATATTTGATCATTTAAAAATGTTATGTATCACCAAATGATTGCCAATGCAACAGGATTCTAATCTAATAAATTTCAATTATTTTCTATAAGAAAGTCAAAATAAAATTCAATATCGACAAGCAAGATACACCCACTTAAATGCTTGCGACAGACAGCAAATGATATTAGGAATGCGTCCCTAATAAGTGAAAGATATAATGTGCTCTTCTTTGTATACCCACAGCAGAGGAAGTGACAAACAGGGTGCGCCACCTGTCTATACAGCCATCTGTCGAGAGACAATTTCTGGGTAATATAGGCTGGCCTGGGTTCTATATAATGATGCCGGGGAAACCCCCAAAAATCGCAATGCTCTCGTGATGTCGAAAACAAAAGGGCGAAAACATATTAACCTTTCACCCCAAAAAAACAACCGTCAATTTACAATATATATTGGCATTATAAACTTTTAACCAGCTTAGTGTGCATAAATTTCTAAAATATGTTAACTTTATTTTGAAACCGGCCAGTCAATAAATAATTAACTGCAAAAAGTTGAACTCTTTCAAAACTTTGCTTTGTGCTCAGCGCAGCCATTTATTTATTTTGTGATGAAGCATGTTTTGAATGGGATGTAGTAATTTTCAAATTAAAGTAGTTCAACACTTACTATGGAATATTCTAGATTGTGTCAGGAATGTGACGATGTTAACAGTAAACTACATGTACAGCAAGTCCGATAGAAAATAATAAGTTTCTAGGATTTAGTATTTAAAAGACAGGAGACAATCTCGACGACTGGAGACAAAAATGAAAATAATTTCCTTATTTGCCATACAAGTTCTTGTCGGTATAGCATCATTGCCGCTGATGGTAAGTATCATTGCAAGTCATGAGGTATTGCATCATGATGATGACTCGTCAAAAACTAAATCAAGTGTATATTTAATATATAGTCCTGGATAGGATACCCTTACAGTTTTGGATTCAGCTGATACTTAATTAATTCAGTCTGCGGTTCTGTATGATCATATATATAACTAGAAATAGGTGTTGCATGACCACTAATTTTTGTATATCATTATATGTTGTTGTGACACCTGGGGAGTTACTTTCATTCACAGTGACAATATATGTATGGCACCCCTTGGATTTTACCATGGGATATTATTTGACACTTTTTAATTTTTACCATAAAGTACTTCATTTGCAAATATCTTTTTTAACATAGGATCCCGGGCATAGGATATTCAATAAATACATTAAATAATTAAATTTTCAATGGCACTTAATTAATTTACTCAGTTGATTTTTTTTTTGTTGAAATCCCCCGATCATAAAATCACCATATCAACTGTAGGGGGGTTTCGCGAGCAGCGAGCATTATATTGTGGTCTGTTTAACTCGATCCGAGCAGTGAGCATCCATTGATCGAGTAGTGAGCTTTTTTTATACTTGCTGCAAGCATTTGCAATTTTTAAGTGTGAGCATTGCACCCTGGGAGGGAGCCGTACAACCCTCATTGTTTAATTACTGTGGGGTATGGTGGTTCTTGCAAATAAGTTTTCACCATATGGAAAGCAATGTTTACCCCAGGTTAAGGATTTTTTACCTGGAGCCTCGCATCCCTACAAAATTTTGTCAAGTACCTGTCCTCCCCCAAATATGACACTCGATACAAAAAACACAAATGTAATAGAAATACCGATTGACGGCCATGTAGGCCAAATGTATAGACTATAACTGAAATAAAATAGACGAAGTAATATGAATTATTATTATTAACTCTCAAGTTTTACGGGAAGTTTTCAAAAGTCGCAACAATCAATTGCAAGAATCATCCTGTGTTTTTTAAATACACAAAGGAATGTTATATTAATTTAAGTAAAAAAAAAATCCAAAACATTACTTAGAAAATCAAAATAGCCTGTATGCTGCTGCAGGAGTTCATAGCAACTAAGACTCCAGCTATCTGTAGTTGCTTCAGGTAATCGCTATACTGCTAAAAGCTGCTAGGAATGTTATTTTAAAAACATAAAAATTTATGTAGGGTTATTTTGTTCTAACTTGTAGGTATTTGCAGAGTTTTACACAACTGAAATTAATGGACATATCGTTAAATGTAGCCTTTGCCCACCTGGCACTCATCGGGTAGAACACTGTGAGCCATCAGACCCACATTCTACCTTATGTAGGCCTTGTGAACTGGGAACAGGATACACAAATAAATGGAACAGAGCTTTGTGGTGTGCATCTTGTAGTTCTTGCACACGAAGAAATTATGAAGACATAAAAACAAATTGCACAAGAACAGCTGATACTATCTGCGAATGCAATGCTGGTCGTTTTTTAAAGGACAAAAATGATGAGTTCTGTACGCTTCATATACAGTGTGGACCTGGCTTGGGTGTATCAAAGCATGGTGAGCCAAAACGACTTATTTTTATTGATTTAAACAAGGACCCGTGCACTTCATTTAAAACAAATAAAATGGCAAATTGCAGTGCTGTATAACATAAATTGATAGCCAGGCATTAAAACAACACCTCTTGTGAGCATAGCAGCCCTCTTTGAATAGAACCCTCCTCTTTGTGTTACACATGCTTGCAATATAAATATGAATAGTAAAAAATAAAAATAAAAATATTTCATTTAAAAAGAAAATGCTTGGAAACCTTCCCAATTGTGATAGGAATCTCATTGATGATATAAGAAATTCAGATAGAACTTGAATATTATGTTCATAGATTATCAAATCTTACTCCTGACCAGCAAAAAAATTGAACGTTCCTCACAAACTGAATAATTGTAAATATGTTTGTGTTAAATATGAAATATATCTGTGATGTTGAATTTGTTTAATAACTTTTGTTAAGATATGACAAGTGATTAAAAAAACTGACCTATAAAATACAGACCGAATTTGCAGAGAGGAATTTTGGTCAGTACAAAATTCATAAAATTCTGATGGTAATTTAAAAATTCTTAGATTTTCTAAAAGAATAAAACTGTTTTTATCACAGGTACATCAACAAGTGATAATGAATGTACTGAGTGCATCAGTGGTCAAACATTCTCTGGACACTTCTCCGCAACAGATATGTGCACCAACCTCAAAATATGTGAAAGTTACGGTCTTGTAATGATTCAGCTAGGCAACATCACACATGACAATGTGTGTCCCAACATAACAGCGCAAGGTGGCATGATAAATATGTCGATCACAGCCAAACCAAAAGGTAAGTGCTTCATGACTTGATTAAAATTAAGTTGTCTTTATAAAACGTACGCTGTATGACAACAACAATTCTTATCAAAATGGATTCATTATTATACTGCTGATGAGTTGGTTTTCCAAACTTTTCATGGATATCTTTTAATTATTATAGGGATTTCTTATTACATTATACAATGTAGCACTTTTTTTTGTTTATCCAGGTGGCATTTGAAATTTTACTTGTAGTTGCTCTGACGATAACTTTATTGCAAGTTTCTGTGCAGATTTTTTTATTTTAAAATAACTGTTATATTTTTATAATAATGTCTAGGTCAGTTATGTTAAATAACTATTATCTGTAGCAAAACTTTTGATGTTGAATTACTTTGGGTATTACTCTAGAAATTCTAAAGAAAATTTCAATGTCAGTAGTAGAAAAAAGTATTCTTTTCACCTGATGATGTTTATTTGCTTAGAGGGTGGTGTCCAGGTAATAATATCCTGTGGTGTGAGTCATAAGTAGGTCAAATAAAAATCCACAAAAGACTTGGCTTTAGTATAATTTCACTGAGCAATATTGAACCTTTTGTACTCTTAACTAATATATAGTATGGCTTGCAACATTTTTTACAGCATGGCTATGCATATAAAAAATTTTACAACAGTGATTAAATTTAAATGAAAATGTTTGTAGTAGACACCTACTATCAAATTTTGAGTTTATATAATAAATAATATGTATATATTATATACTTACTGTCAAGTGTTGTTATCTGATATACATAATGCAAAGGCACTTTATTTTGTGGTATACTGTATATGATAGGAACATAAGATTAGCACTATAACTTTATAGTATCTGTACGTTCTGTAAGAATTTATTTTATAAGTTCAATGGGATAATGTCTGATTTACAAATGAATTTTAATTCTTGAAAAGAAGATAGTTTAAGCAAAGGTAGTTTCAGAGAGAGTCTGTGGGGCCAATAAAAAAATGCAAATTCTTTCCATTGTTTCCTTCCCTTAAATGCTTGTTTTGATTTAATTTTTTGGCTAGACTGAATCTTTATGATTTGCCATTTGAATGCATATATGTACATTAAGTATTTTCTAATAAGTTACTTTATAACTTCCTGAATCATCATAAATTTGCAACTGTCTACAGTTTGATTACAATCAAGAGTGGAAATTGTTTTTCCAGAAAATAAACTTAAAAGCAACAGGTAATATATGACAATACAATAATCAAAATGTAATAGCTTTTATGTATTTGTTTTAGAAGGTTTGACTTCTGGCATTGTGACGACAAAGCTTCCTCAGAACACCCCAGGAGCAACAAGTTCTCCCATTATACCATTAGGTAACAACCATAATTTTTTTAAACATCTTTTGATATCTAGCTGCATGTCTTAAAGTTTTGCACAACAAAATGACAATTGTCTCCCAGGGAACATGATCTTTCATTTGAACAGTTAATTGACCGAGTCGCTCAAAATTACAATTTATATTGAAGCTCATTTCTAAATAATAGTAAGTAATTATAGCAGATGGCATAATTACATTAAATTGTTTCCATCCATTTCAATTGTAATAAATCTTTTAATAAGATCTTGCCTGTATAGTTCCAATTTTTTCCAAGCACAAATCGAAATAATTACATTCTCTAGCCTGATTATAACTTTTTGTGCTGACATTTGCCCATTTTTTTATTCTATAGTCAATAGTAGGCCACTTGGTGAGAAAATGTGGAAGCTGGACCCAGCACTCTGCAGGCTTTCCCTACACAAAAGAATCCCGGCCCATCTGTTTTTTGATAAAAAAGGCCACCTGGATTTGCAAAGATTATTTCCTGTGTGATTTTGAGCAAAATACACCCACTTTTAAATGAAAGCCCCCCCCCCAAAGAAAAAGAGAAGGAAAAGCATTATTAATACTCCTCCTATTAGTTGACTTAAGCCAGGGATGGCACTGTGGAGTTTATGAATGATATGTAGAGAGGTGTCATCATATATGCAGTCATCAGTGCATGTGATAAGACAAATTATGATAAATCTTTTCCCTGTCAAATTAGTATGATGTTAGCCAACAAAGTTAGAACGGGTTTAATAAAACTTTGCCACCTGTTAATTAGGAGTCATTTAAAATTAACAAAAACAATTCATGTGTTTGAGTCTTAATTGTGACTGCAGGTCAATATTTTTTGCAATTAGAACCTACAGTATTGGTCACCATCAATCATGTAAAATTTCCAATATTTGTGAACAACCTTCAATATTTAAAAAGCAGACAACCATTACAATGTTTGATATTGAACTTTATAAGTTTTGTATGACTATTTACAAATTAGAATAATTGTGTTTCAGACGATGGTACAAATGCCACAGGTGAAAATCCAACTCCCATCATTCTAGGCACTGTGTTGCCTTTAGCAACACTTCTGTGTATTGCGGCCTTCGGTATTGCTTGCTATATTAGAAAAAGACGAAAAGTACCTCCAGATCGTGAACAATCTACTGAAACAGGCATCATCCAAGTTCCACCTTCAAATTCACAATCAACAACTGAACTGTTGAATGAAGAAGCTCAAGGATTGCTAGGTTCCACTCCGGTACAAAATACATCTATTTCTACTTCCAGCAATCGGCAGTTCATAAATGACTTGGGTAACTCTGACAGTAAGTAATACGGAGAACTGATCTGAAATTCACAAAACTGTAAAAATATTGGAGTGTGCAATATTTTCCATTAGTAAAAGATCTACTTAAATGTTTAGGTCTGTACTTTATCAAATTAACTTACACATTACAAAAATCAAAATGAGGAATATTTCTAATATTTTCCAACTAAGCAGAAAATCTGATGCCAAACTGAAAATTGCATCGTCCGACAACCAGTGCAGTATGTTAGGACAGCAGCTTTTTGCTACTAAATGTTTTTTATGTTTCAATGGTTATTTTGCACTGGGGAATAAACATGGTACACATAGTATGAAAATTCACCAGTGACTGGAAGTGCCATTTGATGACCAGGAAATTCAGACCTAAGTTGTATCTCACACTCTACTAGGCACCTCAAATACATACATAATTTATGTAGAATGAATATTAACATATTAATTATTTTTCATTCATATCTTGGAATTTTCAGTGAAATGCATGAAAACTGCTTTAAAGTTTATTAAGAACTGTTTATGACTATAATGAAATATTCGATGCACCAACCTAGTTTATCTGAGGTTCAGTTGACTTTTTTCTACTTTAGGTCATCCACGAGGAATCGCAGCATCAAGTTCGTCCAAAACTAAAGGAAATTATAATACAGGTAATGGGTGCACTTAATCTAATCTCCGTTTAACATTCTATATTAAAACCAGAGCAAAGAAACTAATGCGTTTTACTGCAGTAGATTCATGTTTGCGACGAAAAATTGACCTTGCTTTTGCTCATCTTAGTAGCTTATCCAACTTGCATATTAAAACATTGCCAATTATTGTCAAGTGTGCACCTTAAACATGTAAGCTACGCAATGTAAAATCTAAGCATAGTAAGCATAGTACACATTAGCTGGCTGAATACACATATTAGATTATAGTGTTTACTTTGTTTGCAATTGCATAATTATGACTAATATGACTAATGAAATTTTAAATTTCAGGCGAATACCGGAAAAAATTCAAAAAAATGGCTGATGATCTTGAAGATAAAGATGTACCTGGATTTAAACTCCTCCTATCTGGTCATGTTGGAAATAAAAAAGACTTTAAGTTAGCAGCAGATAATTTATCCATATTCAGACTACTAGAAGCTGAAAGCATAATTGGAGAACAGAATACTTCATTACTTTTTCACATTTTTGAATGTATGAGATTGCCTAAACTACAAGACTTGTGCAAGAAAACAGATTCAGACGGTAAATGTACAAAACCAAAGCATGTATCTGAGCTCTTGTATAGAGAAGCTAAGAAACTATCGAAAAATGACATAGCAGGCCTTGTTTATTTATTTAAAGAAGAAATTGGTGATCAACAGCTAGCTAAAGAGATAACAGACAATGGAGATAGTATTTTATTTTTTGAAAATTTGCGACAAAAATATTCAACTGATAAACAGTTCTTGTCTGATTTAGGCAAAAAAACAAAACTACCAGTTGCTGCATCAGTAAATAAATTTCTCCATGAACACAGCGGGAAGTGCTTAGAATGCAGAGAACAAATGCTAACGAGCATTTAAAGCCAATTTTAGTAGGCATGTGGAGGACTGGAGTGTTGTAAATCATTATTCTAATCAGTAAAATTAATCTCTCTGTTTGTCGGTATTAGTCTCCAACCAATTTAGAAACTTAAATTTGTTTAGCATTGTTTTCTGGAATTAAATTTAAAATTATGAAAGTATTGTTAATTATTAAAAAGTACAAAACTATTTATGCATTTGTGCATAAATATAAATGAGAAAATATGTAAATTGTTAGTCAAGATTACTGCCACAACAGTTTTTAATTGTTTCACAGTATTAGTTTCTACAGTGTTGGCATTTTAATGTATAGTTATTTTTGCTACCAGCACAATTTAGTGCAACTGGTGCTAGTTGTCAAAGAAACATTGTGCAGCTTGTGATAAGTATCCATAAAATATGTGATATATTTGTCATAAAGAGAAGCATTAGTAGTAGTATTAATATATTTAGCTTTTTTGTCAGTCTATTAAAGTGCTCTTTTGCACTCTCTTTTTATGCTGGTGCAAATGTTCATGTCCGTCATAATTGATTGAAAAAATGTATTATCTAAATATTTATTTTTGTTTCCTGTGATTATAGGCACGATTTTGTGCAAATGGTGCTTGTTAACAAAGACGTTTTGTGCAGGGTTGATATGTCATGGTCACATTGTTATATCTGTGAGATAAGATAACGAAGAAAAAAATTTAAGGCTTGTACTTTAAAAAGGTGGCAATTACAATCGGAAATTACTATTTTCTACTGGATACTGTTATTTGATACCTGGGAAATGACCAGGTCATTTATTTATTGACTTTTAAGTCAAAATACAAATATTGTATTGTTGTTTGAAAATATATGACAAACAAATTGTATAAAAATAATAAGCATATTATAGTATATGTGTTCATTTCCCTGACGATAAGGTATTACCAGTTTACTAATCTGGGGCTTGAGGTATATATCTACGCAATTCCAATGGGCTGATTCCCAGGGCCGCTGTGTTATGACTAATATCACCTGATCATGCCTCAATAGTTATCACTGCAGTATAGTATATACTGATGTCTCCCAGCAGCTTCAATAGCAACTAAGAATGCTTTTTATAAAATTTAGCTTGGAATAACGTTGACCCAGCCACAAATCAAGATATTCTCACTCACGAATACCACGTGGTCATGAAATCGAATGCATGTATTTTTAACTCTATGCTATGGCCGATTGGAGACCGCCTAGTGCATGGAATTTTGTGGAAACTGTACACAGTAGAAATCTTCAGTTTTTTAGATAAAATTCCGTTAGAATCCCAGTTTAATAAAATATAGTCGTCCGTTTTCTTTTATTTTTGTGCGAAATTGCACATCTAGGCTTGCTATTGGTACTTTAAAGGAATAAAAATACTGAGATGCGAGTCAGATAATACCAGTTAATATTAGTGCCTGAGAAGGAATACAACGTGGAAGAAACCCGATGGGTAGGAAGAACGCGTACCTTTAGCGGATAGAGCTATTGGCAATTTAATTCATAATAAACTACCACCTATTTATTAATGATAATAATAATAACAATAGTAACAACAAGAATGTTTGGGTAGAGAAATCCTTAGATACGAACCCTGAAAGTCAAAACTAAGAAATTTATAAAGTATTGTTGCGGCCGGTCATCAAGCTTACACGGAAGCTGGTTAGTTAGAGCAAGATTTTCGTTTTCAGAATATTAAACTAATGGCAGTTTATGATATTTACAGATACTATAAATGTGCACGAGTAAAGGGCAAAACTAAATTAGTACAAAATAAATTATATTTTTCCTTTTACAGTAAAACAAATGAATATTTACTGCGCAAGAAAATAACTTTGATTCTAGCGAAAACAAAACACAATTGTGCGCAACAAAGACGTGCCTGGTATTTTTAAATGACACTTGCATGAAGCTGTTTTTGATGGTTTTTATCATACCTAAATCTGACCTTTAAAAATAAATTATTGAAACGGACCAGGCGAAATTAGGTTATCACTTGTAATATAAGGTCATAGTTTGATATTGATAACCACCGTGAGTGACACGAATATATAGGATGAAGTTAATACAATTATTTTAATCGGTAATTCCTTATATTAATTTAGTTGCAATTCAATTGATTGATAAAACAATTATTATTATTAAATGACTACCTAACGGATCAGGAGTACAAAGGACACAATTTTAATTTTTAAGGCGTCATAATACTCCTTTCGTCCTTTGCACTGGCATTCTTGGTGGGTTTTGCTTAAAGATGTACTCTGTAGAGAGGGACTGGCACACATTTAAGCTTTTTAAATTGAAATTTATCAAAACTTGTTTGGATTTTTATTTGAGGTAGTACTTTACTGAGAGTATATGATACATAATAATCTTCAGTTCTTATTATCTGGGTTTTTTTTCGCGCAACATTTGGGATGTGTATAATAATTTATGTTACTATAGAAGTGGATGGGAAAGTCATTTGTATACGACAGTATTAAAGTTTTGGAAAGAATCTCAGCCGTTCACTATGCACTGTTCAGAGCGACGCTTCATGCCATCGGGCGGAGATCAATGCTTGCTATAATTAGCCTAGACCATCCCAGAAAATACCTACGAGAGGGGAAACCCCTGAGAAATAAGCATTCACCAAAGAAAAAAGAGTGCGATTGCGACACCTCTATTTTCGTCTTAAAAAGCAGTGATATCCCAAGTGTAATAACGACATTTAATTTTTTAGAGCTTCACAAGGCTTATAACAGGCGTAGGAATATAATTGACCCTATGTCACATAGATTGACCCGAACGGTAAATAAATATATGAATCATCATATTTTGGAGCACCAGTTGCGCAACATGTATCTGTCAATGGGACGCTATGGGATGACACCCTTCAATCTTTTCGACGATTTCTGACCTTGTTAACACGATCAGACGAAAAATGGAACTTTTGGAAGGCATTTCTCTAATTGTATTGCTTTTCAATTCTGTTAATATTCAAGTAGTAAGTATTAATTACTATCGTTTGCAACGAAACTATGATCTTCTTTTGCTTGCTTCATTTGATGTACAAGCTAAGATAATCATTAAAATATTAACAAATTATGAGATGTATATATATATATAGTTTTCATCCTGCGACCTGAGTCAATGAAACTTTACTTTAAGTTTTTTATTAACATCACGTTGTAGAAACAGTGCCTGGTATATTTACATACAGTATAGTATGTCTTTGATTATATGGTTGTGGTATTTCGGCTCGGAATGAACAGATTTCTAGTGACTTTTGGGAAAAAAACACCCCTAACAAAGTGTCACACCTCCAAAAAACCTACCCTTTTCGTAATTTTAGCCAAAAACCAGACCCTAAGCGCGTAACGCGCGTTCAGTTAGGCTCGTTAAGCTCCGGCGGTTCGAAAAACATACCCTTTCACGCGAAATTTTGTTGGAACATGCGTACCCACTTTCATTTTGACTGTCCCCCCGGGGGGGCTAGTTTGTGATACCAATTGGACATATGACAGCCCATGGTTTGGAGAGTTGACACGTACTGAGGTCAAAAAGCATTTATTTGGAATTATCTTGGTTGACACAGGTATAGTGTCCCGTCATTGTTTATAACTATATGTTAATTAAAATAATGATATCTTTTTGCTTTTTTTATTAATTTTTAGGTACATGCACAAAATGAGGCACAACACTTTTACCTTATTGAAATTAATGGACAGGCCGTGAATTGCAGCCTCTGTGCCCCTGGCTCTCATCGTGTTGAACACTGCAAACCTACTGACCCATATTCTACCCTCTGTAAGCCTTGCCAGCTTGGTACAGAATACATGGATTATTGGAACAGAGCCATACGGTGTGCAACATGCAGCTCCTGCACTAGAAAGGATGAACACATAAAAACAATATGTACAAGAACAAAAAATACAGTATGTGAATGTAATAAACAGTTTTACTTAAAAAGTAAATATTACTCGTTCTGTTCACCCCATTTTCAATGTGGATATGGCTTGGGTGTTTCAAAGCATGGTAAGTATCTATCCCTGTTTTTTTATGATTTCAACTTTTTTCGTAGGCATACATTACAAGCAGCAATCCAACCAAAAGCTTTCAAGGTTACCAAAATAAGACAAATAATAATGTTAATTTAAAAGTATAAATTAAGTAACTGAAATCTTTATTGCCATTTCTTATAATCATCCAATCTGAAAAAAGCAAATTCTGTTTTTTCAAATATTTTTTTTAATCATTAGACGTCATTATTTTAATTAAGGAAACTGCTAAATAGAACCCACCTTATGTAGAAATCTTTCTACTGTAAAAAATAGATACAAGACATAGCAAGTCTGAGAAAACTGCTACTTCAGTGATAGATTTTTAAGTTTTTCTTTAGTGGATTGTGTTTTTTCACAAGCAAAACAGTTATGTGATAAAAGAATAAAAACAATGAAAATATTATTTAGGCTGAAAATAAATGTTGACTGAATTCATGAAATTGAGGGAAGATAATGTTAGTAACTATATATTCAAATGATTGTGTTCTTCAAATCATTCTTGCCATCCATTGTAATAAATCAATTAGTGTGTTACAGGTACAGCTGAAAGTGATGTTGAATGCATAAAGTGTGTTGATGGTGAGACATTCTCTGACCATATCTCCACTACAGATGAGTGCACTAACTTAACAAGATGTGAAGATAATGGCCTTATACTAGTACAGCGAGGAAACACAGAACAGGACAATGTGTGTTCTAATAAAACAACTTCAGCAAAGCCGATCAAAGGTGAGTATTACATACATGTATTCCCATGTATTATATTTTCTCCTGGCATAGTCTGTAGTGTTGTTTTTAATATGTATATAAGAATGTACTATAGGAAGTGTACCAGACTGTTGTCAATGAATACAAAAACTTGTTGCATCTAAATGTATTGTTTACTATAAAGTGTGTTTTGTTTAGATTTATTGCATCCTGTTTTGAGCAGATTTTGTGAATCATTACTGCGAAATAAAAATACCCAAATGGATTAGCATGTTTATGACTTGATATCAAAGCATCGAACAACCAAAATATTAATCTAAAAGACTTTTAACTTGAACGTTTTAATACTGTGAATAATTTTGTCCCAAAATTTTTTTTTGGATGAGAAAGATTTATAAATAAATTTATGCCTAGAAAAATAAAGAATAAATGTTGGTCCTATAAGACCATGACGTGGCAGTTTTTGTTGTTTTTTTAAGATAGTGTTTATCAAAAGTCTAAAGTTCTACAATGATTCATAATCAGATAAAATAGTTAATAGGGTGTGTCCCTATTATTCTGGGGTTTTCTACTAGGCTTTTATTCTGATATTTGTGTATACTTTTATTTATATTATTATACCGTTAATGGCTATATTAATGTAGTGAATATGTTTGGCACAATTTATTCACTTACACTTTAAGTTAAATTTCAGCTAATTAAATGAAAAGATAGACAAACTAAAGTATAGTATATTTTGAATGTCTACAACTCAAACTTTTTAAATATGTAACTAATTTTTCTCTGGATAGGTCATGTAACCTGTATAATTGCCATTTTGGGAGAAAATGTTAAATTATTGTAATGTAAAATAAAAGAATAAAGTCAAAAACCTCTCATACTACATAGTTGAAACTTTGCACAAATATTCCTTAAATAACTATAGCTACAAAACTGTGTCTCAGATTTTTGGAAATTTAACTTGGTTAAAAAAAATATGAAATTTAGTTTCGTCACCTCAATTTTGTTGATTTTTGTTTTCTGATGCTTAAACTTTGAAAATTCATATCTTTCGAACAAAGCAAAACTTTAAAAATCTTTTAAAAATCATAATGTTATAGCTATACATGCAAATATTTTTTGTGCAAATTTTTAATTTGTATTTTTAGTGGTTTTTGACTTGATTGTTTTTTAATTTTACATTTCAAAAACTTAACATTTTACCCCAAAAAGGCAATCGTACGGGTCACATGTTCTATACAGAGAAAAATAAATTTTACAGATTTAGAAAGTTTGCATTGTATACTTTCAATATACTATGTACATTTTGTTTCAAATAATTATAGCTAAAATGTAATTTAAAAGTTTTAGGCGTGAATAAATTGTACCAAAAAACATTTGCTACCTTTAATAAATATGTAAGAATTGAATAATAGTAATATAGCTAAATTTTATAACCAAATTTATCTTCTTTGTGGCTATAATATAAAATACGAAATAAGACAATAAAATTAGCAAAATACAGAAAGTTAGCAGCTAATTACAAAGTAAATAAAAAAATTAATATTACACATAAAAAGTTAAACACTCATAAATGTATAAAGCTATTCTAAACAAATCGGAGTCCTTATAAATTTGGATTTGAATAATTTATATTAAATTAACACAACATTAACAACATACTGGCGTCACATATTAAGCTTCTAAGTAGAGATTTTTTGGCTGAGTAATATACTTGTGTTGTTTTGAACAACAGATCTGATACACATTCTGATAAACATTCCAGCATGCTTATATAAATTGTCAAAATATGTTTTGTTATAAATTTTCAAACATGTTTGATGTAAAAGCTGCTGTGTCGGAAATGGTGTTTTACCCATATTTCTACAAAATTTTAATATGAATTTTCAAAGTTTTAAACATCACATTTTATTATTTACAGCTTTCACATTTTTGGTAACAAGGTAAAATAACTATTTTATAAATTGACAATTTTTGTTAGCTGTATAAAGTTTGTATTCTATTAACTCATTTTTCATTCAAAACTAACATATTTACACTCATATTAATTTATGCAAAGTACATTATAAAAGTTTGTTAATAACCTTTCTAACTTACATTTTAATTATATATTTTTAAATATG
>JAOXYB010026512.1:0-31744 GCA_028565635.1 Phoronis ovalis
TTTTTTTTATTAAATTTTTTTAAGTAATTTTTTTTAAAATTTCTTTAATTAATTTTTAAATTTTTTTTTTTTTTGTTTAATAAATTTTTTAATTAATTTTTTTCAAATTGAAAATTTATTAAAAATTATTAAATTTATCAACAAAAAAACTTTAAAAAAATTTATTTCAAAAAAAATTAACAAAATTTTAAAAATTAATCAAAAAAATTATTAAAAAATTGAAAAAAATGTATTCAAAAAATTGAAAAAAAATAATTAAGGAAAATTTAAAAAATCAAAAAAAAAAATCAAAAAAAATTCATCTGCAGATGGTTTCTAGCATATATCTGCTATCAGCTATCTGCTAACTTGACGTTTTCATCTGCTATCTGCTAACTTGACGTTTTCATCTGCTATATGCTATCTGCTAACTTGATGTTCCTAGAATGATGGCCTATTTATAGTTCATGTCATATTTCATAGTTCACCTTGCTATATGCTCTATTTGCGAACACACTAATTTGTTTTTTGTCTTTTTCAGAAAAAAAACATTGAGACTCCGGGCTGTAGCCATGGCGGCTATTAACAATTCATTGGACACTGATTTATGCATTTACGAAGAACTAGAGCTTGTTATTGGCAAGATACTGATTCCTTCACTCTGTATAGTCGGCGTGATTGGAAACGTGCTAAACATTACTATTCTTACAAGACATCACTTAAAAAGTCGGATGGATTCGTTGGAGAAATCATCATACATAGGCTTAATAGCACTGGCCATATCGGATTTGATGTACTGCCTCACTATTCCATACAGAAAGTTTATCCCTAAAACATTTTCTTCTAAAGATCTCCCATTCTACTACATGTTATACGGGGACGTACTAACAAGCACATTTGTCATGTCTAGTACTTGGTTAACTGTGGTCATGGCAGTTGCCCGCTATTTTGCTGTTAGCCGACCATTTCGTGCTCGCCGCATACTAAGCGTTCGTTGCATGCTATTTAGCATAATTCTTGTTTTCATAATATCAACAATTTTTAATGTACCAAAAAGATGGGAGCAAGCTAGTTTTAGTGTAACTGACAGTGATAACCTTACACGATATTTTATATTCCCAGGACCACTCGAGGTTCATGCAAACGAGAAACTTCCTCTATTTGGTAACGTTTACAGAATTTTAAGGGCAGTCTGTGGAAACTTTATACCACTGCTTATACTAATAATGTGCAACGTTGGTTTAATGCGTAATCTTAGAAGAGCACAAGAGCAAAGGGAATATTTATCAGCTCATAGAGGAAAGCACCAACAAAAGAAACATGTCGAATCGATGAGACAAGATAGCAAACGACTTACTCTGACATTGGTTATAATAATTATTATGTTTTTCATTTTAGTAGCACCACATGAAATTGTTATGTTTATTCTGAGAAGAACGAATGAAACTAAATCTGAACCCGAATTTTTCATACCAGACGAGATATTGAGATTGTGTTTGGTAGTCAATTTTTCAACAAACTTCGTTTTATATTGTGCTGTTAATCGCATATTTAGGAATGTTCTTCGGTCATGGATAAAGTTCTGTACACCACGATGTTTTCATGATGCGCACGCACACCGAGGGTGCTTCATATCACCATCACCAAACAATAACAATGGCATTCCAATGTCTGAGTTGCCAGGAATCGATGGAATGGTAACTGAAATCCAGGCACTAGCTCCTGACTCCAGGAAACAAAGCTTAGTTTGAGCTTATTTAATCTTACTGTTTAAATCATTTGATAAATCTGTAGAATTGTTTTGATTTTTTTATCAATCGCTAAAATCTGGATGCCCAAGCTAAGAGATCTAGAGGCATGGTAGTTTTTCTATAGTCGAGCTTGACACCAGCAAAGCAGGCACTAATATTATGGACGGTTCGTAGAAAGAAAGCTGTTGGAATCCAGTCAGGCGTACACATATAATTATATAGACTGACATCAGTCATTAGAAACATTGATTAGAAGTTTTTTAATAAATGCATTATAGTACTATTAAAAATACATAAAACAGTTGCTAGAATAAACTGGTATTAGCTCTCTGCAATTTTGTTTATAATGCACTATCATATGTTTATGTGGTCTACTGTATGTTTATGCTTTATATATGTTTCTAACGACGGCTGTGTAAAGCTAGGAGTGCCATATATTTTTCTCCTTGAAATTCAAAGCTGCCAGATTATTTTGTCTTTTACATTAAATTTTTAGACAAATTTTTTAAATGACTTTTTAGGAAAATTATTTTTTAGAATTTTTTTTTCACATTATCTTAAATTACAGAGCCACCTAACATTAGTCTAGTGTACACATAGCATTTCTTTTAAATCGAAATGTTAATTTTTTTACTTCGACTTATATTTGGGATTCTTTACCGTTTCTAGCTTTTTAAAGGCATTCTTTATCAGAACCACTAAAGCCCCCGAGGGCCACTCAAAAAATAAAAGGTGGGTAATCATGCTCGTTAATGGCCTCAAAAAAGCCTCTAAACAAGTGGTTAAGCTCTTAAGGAGGGTCGAAAAAAGCTCATTCCATAATTGGTATCCTATCCCAGACTAAATGTTTTGACTTAAACAAAATAAAAACAGCGGAGATTTTAAATAGGACCTCTGCCGAAATTGGTGCCCTATCCAAAACGGAAATAATTCGAACAGCAGAAAAAACAAGACTCTCATCGACCCTAAGGAAGACTGGTCATGCCATGTAGTTGATTTTCTACCCTTAATGCGTAACGCGTATTACAAAAAAACACACAAAGGCTAGCTAAAAATGTTTAGTAATAACAATTTACGAACTTCTTGATGAAACTGGCCAGACACGTTTTTTTATTTCTGGTTTCAATCTTAAGTTTATAATTTGGGAATATTCAATGGTGTAGGCGTACATAAATTACAAAATATTATGGATTTGACTTTCTTTTAATTTTAGATCTGCTTAAAATTTTCAGCATTCGGATAATTCTTTAACAGTTGAATAATGCTATTGCTCGACTTCGGAACAGTCGCATCTTCAGATGGAGCTCAGATCAGTGTTTATATTTATTGATGTTTCTCTTTGTACGTGTTCCAGTATATATAGTTTTCAGTTTTTTTAAGTTACATATCTCATTCTGTGGCCTAACCTTTCCATTTTAACTGAACATGGTGATGATTTCAGTAAGATAGTTTCTAAAAAATTCTTTTGTGCTATCTTGTGTATCTGATACTATTACAAGAAATATATAAAAAATATAACTCGCAAATAAAATGGATGATTTTTTAATTGACATTGAAGTTTGTTTATCACAGTAAAATTTTGGGTTGCATGTAAATAAGAATGTTTCTATATTCAAAATCGGTTCGCGGTTGTTTCCCGGTTGATTTTTATCTGATCATCTGTTAAATAAGTTTTAACTGTAAACACGTCATTTGCTAACAGTAGAGGAGATTTCGGGTCACCACGGCCGCCGCGACCATTGTTTACAGGACCATCCGCTAGTATTGTCGATGCTTTTGTTGGATGTTTAATTGTTTTGTTTACAAAAACAACATCCTATGTCAGAGTGTTCGCCACAAGTAACAAGTAAGTAACAATAAGTCCGGACCAGTTTGCGGGCAGATTGCCCCGTTTTTGCGTCTTGCCGTCGTTCTCCGGGTTAAAGTTGGCTTCTTGCCACTCGCCTTGTACGTGACAGTTAGTATCACTGGCACCACCTATTGGGAATACCAAGAACTAACAAAGCAAAAGCATTTTATTTACCGTTTAGTAAAATATTTTTTTCTTTTACAAATACGTAGATACTCTTTTTCCCCTTTTCCTCAACGGAAAATACTAATGTCACTGAAACTTTATATCGGGAATGAATAACTAGGTAAGTAGCGGACTTTAGATAGAAAAGAAAGTCAACATGAGGCTTTTATTTGAAGATTTCAATTAGAAGTAAAATGGCGTCTAGCCACGGAGTGGAAGAAAGATTCACGTGTATCTTGTTCTGCTCCAACGTGCATAATTCAACGGGACAGAAGATGTACATTTATCATTTCATAAATAACCCGTTGATAAAGAATTAAGAGAACAATGGATTAGTAAAATTACATACGATCCTGGGTCAAATTCGGTGGAAGACGAATACTGTACTGTTTACACCGGTTTACAATTAAGCAGCTTGAGAATTTGACTGAGTCATGTGATGATCAGTAGCATTATAATCATACTTTATTATTATTATTGCATAATTTTATCATAATGCTTTATTAGTATTGTATAATTTTGTCATAAAATATTATGTAATTTCATTAATACTAATAATTAATAGCGTGATCGTGTGGGGTCAAGATGATGGCTCCATCAAGTACCTGTGAATAGTTCAACGCTGTATTTGTAAAATATTACATAATTACATTAATCCAATTTTAATTACAAATGTCAATTGCCAAATCTTTATGATGATATACATTTAATAAAACATATAATATACTTTAGACAGTAATTATTTCAGTGTTCGTTTTTATCCACGAATTTCACGCTATTTCAAGACAAAATACAAGATAGTTCAATGTATCATCATATGTCCAATGCTCCATCTGGTCAGGTAAGAGAATATTTGTCTCTTGATTTGAATCGATCTCTATTAAATGTCATCCTTCAGGGGTATTCATTCACTCGCTCCAAAAACAACATCCCTATCACCATAGGTGATCTTGTTTATAGCCCTAGTTGTTTTTATACAAGAATAGTGAAACTTGGTGTAGGTCAGTTAAATTATTATCTTTTGTTGGATTGTGTAAAAAAAATATTTAATTAAACATTGTCCCAGACAGTACCCCCTGGCGGTGACTTTATTACAAGAGAACATGTTGGCCTCGACATACATGTATAGCCTAGAAATAAATTTTAGCCCAGATGTTGACGGCTTTCTGCAGTGAAAATTACAGCATCAATTGGAAGATAATAATTTAATTAATCTATTTCAGCCAACTTAATGTACAAAATGCATTAATTTACTTTCTTTAAAAAATTTAGCAACATATATGCAATAAAAAAACAGATCAGTACAATAGGCACCATGATTACAAACATCAAACACTGCCGTTATAAAATTGGCATCTAGGCTAGCTTCTATAAAGTATACAAAACCAGAGGTACAAAAGGGTTATAGTCACAGAAATAAACCGAACAAGAAAGGCCTTCAAAAAAGACAGGTATGATGAAGTCTTTGGACGAAATAGCATTCTATGTATACATATTCAGGCTAATTATAACTCTACAAACATCTATATATAATTAAAGGTAATTAAGGTATACATAGCATTTGAAAAACATATTCCAGACTTATGATAAAACTAAGCTGCATGAGCAACATACATATGTATACACGAAATACTTTAATAACCTGTGCGTTGTTTGTGCACAAGCTAGGGTTAATGTAAAATACCTAATTTTTACATAATTTTGGCTGTTTAGTGAATGAAACCAAATACACTCAATCCATTTTTCATTATTTATATGCCAGTTTGTAATTGTTGGTAACCGCATTGAACTTAATGTACAAATAATTTCCTTTAGCAAGGTCTTAATACAAAAGGCAAGAATACATTTGTACATGAAACAAATGCAAGGGCAGCACCAATTATTTTCAGATATAGAAGCAAAATGAAAACACTCTAAATTGAATCTCTATATAAGTTGCTGCAAAATAGTTTTAAAATCTTATGTTGGTGAACTAAAATTACGCTCTATCAATTTTACATACTCCAGTATAACAATCAGACATGGTTTGACAAAATTCGAGGTTTCGTGCAACATAGAACTCAAACAATCTTATAACATGTTCCTCATATTATTCAGTATTATCTCTCTATACGTGATTCAATGATTTCGCACCATCCATGAAAATTTGCTACTTTTCAGTCTTCAACTTTTGTCTTTGTAATTTTTAAGCATATAATTGCCAGATTAGGACATCAAACAAAAGTAGAATTATCTCCTTTTTTGCCGAATGGTAGAACTACTCGTTTATAAAATTTGTCGTTTTTGCATTGATCAGCAAAGCCAATGTTATGTGCGTTAGTTGCTGACCAAAATCAACATTATTCGTATCAACTCTTTGTGTTTCCAAGTCGTTGTTACCACTTAAAGATCATGAACGTGCTTCCAGAATTGTTTGTACAAATTTAGTATTACTATTCGTTTGATACTGGATAATAAAGAATCGAATTTTTGCAGTAACTTCGGGAAAAATAAAATAATATCTAGAACAGAAATATCAAAGAGAGAATGGTAATGAACGGCAAAAAAAACGCAAAAAGTTTCTTGTTAAAAAATGTTGATGGAAATTTAACATGGAAAACAGCAGTTCCAGGCTTTCTCACCAGGTGGATTTTGTGATTTACCTGGTAACAAAGCAGTTTTGCAGAATAAAAAAGACCGCCCAGACTTTTAGCATTGTTTTAAGAAAAATTGTGTACTGGAAACAAATTTATTGGATTTATGCATCTGAGGCCTATACATAGCTTTCACTATGATGTAGGTGTTTTGGAGTATACTTTTTCTGAAAATCCGATTATTTATCCATTATGAAACACATTGCATGCTAAATTTACACCTTTACTTATAAACTTCCAATAATCTACCAATTATGTCTTGATTGAATCGTCTTTAAGGTCGCACACCGGTTACATAAATAGTGCTTTAATGGCACGGCATAGCGAAATCTTTAAAAAAAATCATTGTGCACAAAAATGGTCCCCGTGGGTCCCTAATAGTACAATGTGAGCAAATAGGCACGAAATTAGTCAAGATAAGTTTTTTTACTACGAGAAATGGCGGTTCTCGCTAATGTTTGTTGACGACTAATCACCAGGCTGGATATAGGATTCTTGCGCTCGGACTACTTCATCGTTTCTCGCTAGTTGTCGCGGACAAGTTTCTAAACAATAAGGTATCTTTTTAACAAATCGATCATGCTGGTGTAAATTGAATGCATTTGTAATTTAGAAGATGAGGATAAAGAATCTTTAATAGGTTCTCCAAAAGATTTTTGATTTGGCGAAGTTCCACGATTGTTCATTAGTTTGGACGGGATGTGAATAACCGGTGAGCTACCTTACATCGTCTTTCAAGTTTTACCTCAACCTTTAACAATGGCCATCAGCGTATGATATTTTAACAAAATAATTTGCACAAAGATTTAGCGCATGAATTGTCTATCGAGCACCACCCGTTTGATCCGTTACAAAGATCAAATTTTATGCCGTTATTTTGACAGATGGATTGACATGTTGATGGCGGACATCCAAAGCCAAGGGTTAACTCGGGACAATTGGGACAAAAACCATTAAATGTTCGTTTTTTTATATTTGATTGACTAACTGAGTTAACAAAATTTGTCGTTTTTAGATCGCCCAAAATATGCAATAACTTAATGATATTATTTTTGTGAGTCGTTTTTGCTTCCAATTGCCTGCTAACACATATCTTGCAAACATCAGTCATAGCTCCAGAAGGGTTTCTACACAGTCCACAAACTTCTGTCCAGTACGTGCTACGACGTTTTAAGTTATACTTTGATGCTGTTCTTTCTAGAGGCAGTGATTCTGAAGCAAAGAGAGCAAAGGTTAGTTACACTGTACACATGCGAAACGACGGCCATGTCGTGACAATGATATTATACAGGAGGGTGTAGAAGCAGCCCAAACTTGAAAGTCCAAGTCACGATTAGAGCGATTAATTCAGGAAAATAGTAACAGCTTTTCAAGTGTGATTATCATAGTGTATATTAAACAATAAATTAACAACACATCAGAGGGATATATTCCCAGATGTATCACTGGATACATATCCCTGAGAGTTCAACGAATAAATTGTCTGGTGAAATGTTTAGCAATTTAAAAGTCAATTATCGCTTTATCATTATTTCACCGAATAAAAGACATCCCTACGATTCGCGTAGTGATATTATATAATATTATGTTGAACAAATTTAACTTTCTTTCCTCCTTAACATATATAAAGTATCATATGATCTTCAAAAGACTATTAAAATGTGATAAAATCAAAAGAAAAGAGAAAGGGAAAGGGAAAGAATGCAATGAAAGAAATTCCCAGGGACGATAGAGTTCCACTGGTCTGAAAACTACCAAATGGTTTTTGGTCAATAATCGTTAGATGCAATGAATTTATTTTAGGACCTAAACAATTTTAGCTAGAAGCTAGAAATATATTCCTAGGACCCAGAAAATTGTAGGACATAGACATTTCTCGGGGCTAAAACATTGCAGACGCCAGAAACTTCTAGGAGCTACACTTTTTAGACACTAGAACCTTCTAGGAACTACAGCCGAGCGTCGATGTGGCCAGGCCAGAGATCAAAAGCTAACTGACCTAACATGGTATATATTAGCTAAATCACAGTGTAGAAAATAGTTTATTTCATGCATAACGTTGTAAAATAAATAACTTGATAAATATTTCATCTAGAAATTATTTAAAAAATAGATATGTCTTAATGCAATGAATGCTAAACTAACCCAGAAATCTCACATTTCTCACAATTAACATCCCCTGGTGATCGAGACTTGGCAGAAATGGAACAACATATAATTAAAAGTGCATATAATAATTAAGCAACAACGGCTTCTTATAGTCATGTATAGTAGAAAGGGGACTACATCGGGGTTACACGTACTAATAAAACAAAAATACAGCGAGACAACATCTGAATTGCTACCTGTGACGTCTTTTAACATGCAAGTAAATGTGGCCGCTAATAAAAGTACTCGGTAACTCCTGAAAGAAAATGTATGTGAAAAGATTATCAATCAAGAACGATTATTATCTATGAACAGCGAATTGAAGTATATGCCTGTAGTGACACCTCATTTATTCTCGTAAAGTTTGCATTTAGTTGTTAAGCGTCCATAAAATAAGTTATTAGTGTCATCTAACTGTTTAATTATTACTTTTAATAATTGCTATTGGCGTCAATGTGCAGATTACTTAATGTTAAATTATAATGTCATAATTAATGAAGGTTAGTAAAAATTTTACTTGTGTACCATTATTTTAATTTATAGCAGCTTAGGATAACAATATAATACCATTTTAAGAATTGTTACTAACGTCAACTTATGAATCAGCAATTGCTTAGGGAAAATAAAGAATACTTATATTATATGACAGAAGTTTATGGAAAATATAATTGTGTACTAACACCTACATCTACCGGCTCCTCGCAAGCCAGCTGTCAGATGGTTATAAACATTAATTTTAAAAACATAAAGATGAACATCCACTCGATACGCAAAAAGTCTTATGCATGGGATGTTTTGTATTGATATAGCTTGCTTTGGTTATACTTTTGACGTATTGCATATTTGCCCACTATAGATTTTTATAACATATAAATCTACCTATCGACGAGCACGAGCACCTATAAGAAGGTTCGTTCCATGCAAATGTTTTGTAATTAATGTTAGATAATTCGATATAATTTTTTTTTAATAAGTAAAAATTATGCTATTACAGACAATTCATCCCTAGCTGACTTTCGAGCCTGTGAACATTTTGACGGCTTGTCTTTATAACTCGGTATGCCTTATTACATTACAAATAATAAAAGTTCTTTTCAACATTCAGTACTATTTATTTAGACTAGTAATATATATGATCATACACTTGTTTTGCAATTAGAATGCACTGATGAAACAGACAGCCAAACCTGATACTGTATAACATCATGTGCACACTCAATTTACCTATCAAGCCATTTAACAGCCAGCAATTTGTATGTTTCAAGTTCTGCTTTACGATTTTTGTTTCATTCCTTGCAGTTTACAGTTCCATCAATATGCCTTCAAAAAACATCATTTTCTAGTTGATAAACAACATTTTCTTCATCGGCTAAAAACTACCGATCGCGAGGTTTTCCTCATGGCCCCGAGAGAACGCCTAAGGGCTATATTTCTTCAACTAAAGAACCTGTCATAAGGGCAATTTCCCAAATATCGTCATAGTCTTATTTACGAAAAAGCCAGTAACAAAGGGTGATACGGTAGTCTACATATTATAATTATTATCTTCCTTCATATTATAATTATTATCTTCCTTCTTTCATTTTAAAAATGAGTAACAGTGCTTACATTTACTAAATGGCACAGCGCTATCGATTATGAATAATATAAATGCTTTTTATAAAGTAGTTTATCATAAAGTCAGAACAGTAATGATGTAGTTAACTGAGTATTCTAATCATATTACCAGCTAGAGATTGCTTCCAAAGAAAATGTGAAACTATACAGATTTAATGGAATGTTCTCTATCTAAATTCCTTGATTTTAATGAATTTTTATTAACGAAATGTATTCTGTCATTTTTTAAATTGTTCGTGCCATTTATTTTGATTATACGTGTTTAATAATTTAACGAAACTAAATGTTTCACTCTAAAAATGCAACAAAATCAATAAATTTCACATTTAATTAATTTACTACAGGAAAAAAATAACAATTTTTAACAAGACGCATATAAATTGAACATATATAGAAAGGGACGATTACATTTGTTTATTACTAAGATTGACTAAAACTTATCTTTTTTTAAAGTATGCCTGTTTCCCCGTGCTTCTACGAATCATATCCAACGATGCATATTATGCAATTAAAAATAACAAAATCATATCATCTCTAAAGCTAGCTTACTGTTTTCATAAAACATCTAATACTGTCGTTCTGCGTTGTGAATCATTTTCCTTACATCTATTAATTTAGCAAAATAATATAGCGGGCTGACTCGAAGATTGCCTACCTTGAGTAATTTGACTTCATGTTTTATCCCGTGCTACTTAACGCGGTATTTACATAGAAAGCTTACTGTATTAGCTTGACTATAGAACAAATTAAAACAAGGCATATTTATACAAAATGTCATCATTTAATTAAGATTTTAAATAGCTAATTTGACAAAGTGACGTGAAAATAAATATTGACTGAATATTGTAACCAATTGTATGATAACACCTAACATGCGGAACAGTAATAATATACTTTACATGGATTAGTAGCATAATATTACTTGCACCCTGGATATTTTTGTTCCCTGCATCTAACTTTTTTCAGAAAAACAAAATCAGTATGTTTAAATTTGTTTTTGTGTGTTTATATGTAAGTAAATATTACAAGTAAATAGCAACTACAACGTAAAAATAAACGGTTGAAGAATTTTCGTATTTTTATATTATAGCTCTTAATTCTAAAATATTAGGTTTTCGGCGAAATTTCAACATTTCCAACAATTTAATATAGGGAATTTTTTTCTTAGAACCCACATAATTAAATAGTCTTACAATAAACAATTGTAACTTGCTATGAAATCTCGGTTTCATGTTCTTTACGTTGCTCTCAATTAAAACAAGATAAGTAAATGAACTTGACTGTTAGCATCTTGACAAAAAATGCAGTATTTGTTATATGTATAATGAGCGTTCATTGTTATTACGTACCGCATTGACTTTGCAAAATAAAAGATATGACTAGTGTTATCTGTAAGAACAAGAAAGGTGTAATTTGCAGGGCTGGAGATTTTGTTTGTTTTCTAAATTTAGGTCCAAACAAGATGCTGAAGCACTTGTTTTGTTGCCAAATATTATTTTTTGCTATTGATGTCTGACCAGCAACTATTCAAAGTTTCTCATTATTATATATTTTTTTATTTTGCGTGTAATTAACTCTGAAGTCCAGAGTTGAATATGTATGGTTAATTATGCGCATTACATGGATTGGGCTTGGAGTCTTGGAGTTTAATTTGTAACCATATATCTTGTTGTCCGTCACCTTACCAGAAAACAACATCGGGTGGGCAAAGGAAATGACGGGGAAATGACATCAACTTCATCATGATTTCTCAAGCTAAGCCCAAAAAGGGGAAAAAAGTTTGTTTCGGAATTCTATGTCTAAAACTCATGCACTGCAATTTACCACAGTAAGTTTAATTATGAATATGAACAATATTGAATTGTACCGGCCGGTAAATTAAAAATGATAGCTAGCAAACGTATCGTCATACGGATTTTCCGCGGGGGACTTACTAGGTAGGCTGGACGTGCCAACCAAGATATATTGATTGATTCAAAGTTCCGCATATAATACGTACGACTAGATACTATGCATACGTTTATTCAGTCAAATTACTTCCGCCTAGTTTTTTTTTTAATAAGGTCACAATTATTTACGTTAAAATGAGAAATTGTGGAAATGGTGTCATACGTACTTTGTCCATGCGTGTAATCATTATACAAATCTTCATAACAAATTTGCTTGGCAAGAACATAAATCACATTTATTTCGCCCAATAACCAATGACACCAGTGTTAGGCTAGCTAGTCACAGGAAACATTAAAACATGTTATTGAATGATTGGAATACAACAAATAAAATGCCATACATCATATTTCCCTTCATCAGAAGATTTATAGGGCGATATCTGTAAATATATACTGTATTTTGGATATGACGTCAGAATACATAACTGGTGGGCGTGTCTGAAAATAAAACCTCCAGTGGGCGATGTAGATCAATTCCAGTGACTATGGCAGGAGAGGGGTGTTTAGATCGAGGTCCTTAATTTCTTGTACTTGCATATATGATAGTTTGAGCCATGCAGTTGTTTCGAAAGAAGCTCGATGTTAAGGTTAAGCTAGACCCTAGTTACTATTTAGTTAAAAATTCGTGAAATATCCACATTACATTTTTTTTACACAAATAAATGCTTTCTGAAACTTTAACATTCATGCTATGTCAGTTATGTTTGTTTCTATCAAGTGGGGGTTAATTTGTTAGGCGTTCAATCAGGTAAACAGAAATGAATTTCCTTTAGTTGGTCAACGAAAGTTAACAATTTAGTATAGATAGCAAAAAAAATATACCAGAAATGTGAACAGTCAAATGCAAAAACATGTATCCATACCTTTGTAGGTGTTTAACAAAGGATTATGCTTTAAACATAACGACATTGTACGCGACCATTGTTGATGCTGGAAACTGAAACATTGTGCTGCGCAGCACTTGGTCTAACGGATTTGTCTTCACCGGTTTTCGTCATAACGGAACTGCTCACTACTGCCATTATCTCTTCTTCTGATCAGTGAGTTGTCGTTTTATTGAGGATGGCAGGGAAAATTGGCAATTGCTAGAGGATCGATTGCGCACGAGTTAAAGGTTTGCCTTTATTTAGTGTTAAATCAGTGGCTTGCAGTTACAAGTCATTCTTGACCAACAGTGCAGCAATTACATAAACCGGATTTAATCTCCTAAAAATGTCCCATTAATGTCCGACGGTTTCCGAGTTTAGTGAACAAACAAATTTATATACCTATTAAGCGTACGGCACATCTGGCATACCAAATTATATTAGTCAATCACTTCATTAATAAATGCATACAACACTATCAATTTACTAGATGCGCATTCGTTTTGTTATTTAATATCATCTAACGGCATTATTGTATTAAAAAATATTGCCTAGAATTTAAACGGAACAGTGAATCAATTGTACATGCCTATGTGTTATGTTCAAAATTAGGTTATTGTTTGGCTTGTCTTTATACTGCTGTAATCATGCAAATTAATTTTTTTTAATGGATTATTTCTTGGTCTTGTCACATGTTACCGTTACTAAATCACTAACAGTAATTGATATTTTAATATTCATTGTTAGCGTTTATGTATATATTTTCAAATTAATGAGTTTTGAGCGAATTGAATGTTATATGCTTGTGTAACTTTTACTTATTGAAACGTAAAATGTATATATATATATCTTACCTGTGTCTAAGTTAAGTTTCTAGAAAACGTACCAATTAAAATACGACATCAAATCACCAATAATTTACATAAAAAAGATAAATATTTATTGATGTACTTCTGTACAGTATGCTGGTACATATAAGTACACAGCGTCAGGAGGAGAAAATATGCTTTTTTGTATTTAGACACCTTTTGTAATTTTAAAGGTTATATTATCATAATTGCACCATTTTCAAGCCATGCTACCCTGATAATAGTGCGAAGTGTATCAATATGCATTTTTTTCTCCTTTTCCTCCCTTCTTCTTTGGGATTGGCCGTGTTGATCACTTTTACTTTAAAATTGGTGTAAATTTACTTAAATTGACTGAAATGAGAATTTTTTATTAATAAATGATGGGATTCTGTAGTGGAGGGAAAGCCTGCAAAGTGCTTGGGCAAGGTTCACTATGTGACCTATCTACAATGTACTATAGAAAAAGGTTTGTTGGCCATGCCTGCACGAAAACATTATTATAAGCTAGAGACATAATTATCTTGATTTGTGACTCATGGAAAAAAATGTGATCGGAACCTTCAACGTCAGGCAAGATATGAAAACATTTACAGTGGATGGGAAAATTAATTGTGTACTTATACCCCGGGGGTACTCATGGTTTTTTGATTACGGGGTAGCCTGTACACAGGCTAAGGAAGGACTAATTATATAAGGATTTAATATACTGATAGTTGACAATTTTGATAATTTTTCTCATATTTCGTCTTTAATAACAATGCTATCAATAAATTGATCATTATTAGTACTGAAAATAAAAATATATAAAATTGGGGTTTTGGGGATGGTATCAAACTATCAACATTTAAATAAAACTAAATATAAGTTACACAGAAGAAAAAATATAATTTATCATCACTTTAGGCAATTTGAGTAAAAAAATAATCACTTTATGCAATTTGAGTAAAAAAATGTTCAATGATACAAACTTCATTATTCAGACTGAGTCCAGGCTAATTACGGAGATGTGCTGCCCAACCCAATCCAAAATTTTAAGTTGAGCATGGTAGCAATCCAAATATTTTGAAATATAAGGGTAGCAATCCAAATTTTGTGAAATATAAGGGTAACAATCCAAAAGTTTAAAATATTTGAGTATAGCTATCCATTTTTACGCAAACTGACTGATACAAACCAAATTCCAAAAATCTTTTTATGGATACAAACTTAAAATTAATCCAAATTATTTGCTGTAAGCAGTGACTAGCAATCCAAAATTTTTGAATTTCTTTACGGTATAGTAGTAATCCAAAAAAACTACAGTAAGAAGTATACAATCCATATCCACAATTTTGAGCACTCCCCGGAACTTTTACCATGTGTACTTTCCTTTTCTGAAATACAGTATGCATTGTAGATAAACAGAACAATGCTTTTGAAAGTTGAGGGAGTAGGTAATGTAATATATATGACTCGAAATTGGGTGGGTATTCTTGATTTAGTGTATATATTAAAAAGTATACTGCACAAGTTCATCAAATGCTTCAAAAATGGGAAATAACTGAGCAATATATAATTTATAGTCCTTAGAAATTTAGACCAATTGCACATCAATTAAGAAATTTACGATGCTTTCATTAACTTTGCTGTAAATTTCGAGCAAAACAAAATTAACGTTATGTTTATGCAGCTGATTAATAATCATATGTGAGTCCGAATACTGGCTGTAAATTCATCTTGTAAAAGTAAAAACGAACAAGTAAGGTAGGATGTTACATCAGTGAGCCCGAATGATGGCTGCATTAAATTCATCTTGTAATTAAAGGTACAAACGAACAATAAGGCAGGCTCTTACATCAGTGGCTCTGTGACTAATCATTTGATATATACTGATGACTTTACGTGTTTTTACTCCTATTGTCAAATAAATGAACTATTAAAAATTAAACTGTCAATGTTATGCTAATAAGACTGATATTATATACAATCTGACTATAAAAACAAACGTATGTAACTTTTGCCTCATACAAATTTTCTCATTCAGACTTCTAAAGTTTCATTGTCTAGAAAAATAGGAAATAATGTATAAGCTTTTTCTAGGGAAGAAAGGGACTTGGGTCATATATTTACTGATGACTTAACTGATAATAATGATACTTAAAAAAAGGTGTACAATTGTTATTCCTAAAAGTAATAAATCTAATATTCCAGTAAGAAAATTTAGTACGTGCTCTAGCTAAGGAGGTGAAAGTTTGTTGTTCAGGACTTATTTTTCTGATTTTTATTGTTGTCATTTATATATATATTAATGGTTCAATTATTATGCATAACTAAGTAACCATGATGAATTCCACAAAATGAAAGTAGCGTTTATTTAATAGTTTTGTACTTTAGGCACATTTTGATCGAAGTTTATAATTGTTTTGAATCTGTTAGTGGTATATATGTACATACTAGAGTTGATACCTTCGACTGTATATTAAGAAACAGGATGGCTGGTTTCATGTCCAGGCCCGTGTCCAGAATTTCATCCTCAGATAATTCTATTATTCGTGCATGCTGCAATAACGTTTTTGAATTAATCTTGCTGTTGGGATATCGGACGATCGAAACTTTACTGAGGTAGTTGTACAAATGTAGTATTTATAGCGAGCCTCATCTTATGGACATTATTTTATTTTTTTAAATGCGCATCATGAATATTTGTCTGAAATAGACATATATATTATTAAAAACAATTTAAAACTGTAAATAATTTGCTCCTCATTGAACACAGCTACATATATCATACTTTATGTAAACAGTAAATATACCGTATAAATGCTAAACGCAAATATCACCAACAGTTATATATGTGGTAAATACCGGTAAATATACAGAGAAAACACTTGGCCATGGCACCGCCATTTGCAGGGAACCGATTTTAAATATCAAATAAAACAATCTGTTCGCAATAAGGAAAAGGGAAATATTGTGTGTGTGTGTGTGTGTGTGTATGTATGTGTGTGTGCGTGTGGTGTGTGGTGCGTGCGTGCGTGCGTGCCTGCCTGTCTGTGTGTACTGTTTTGTCAGGGGATGTGTGTGTGTACGCGTGTATGCATTTCCCATCATGGTACACATGTATGTATGTATGTACGTTACGTTTGTATGTAATCTCGGAATGGAATCTGAAATACTATACCACACTAGCCCAGTTACCAGGTGA
This sequence comes from Phoronis ovalis, assembly GCA_028565635.1. Taxonomy (NCBI): domain Eukaryota; kingdom Metazoa; phylum Phoronida; family Phoronidae; genus Phoronis; species Phoronis ovalis. Next base: position 16,993 of record JAOXYB010026512.1, read on the forward strand.
GTATCATACGTTACAACGTAATTTGAAAACAGCTTATTAGCCTCCATTTTCACAATCATGGCCGTCTTGGATGGAAGAGACGGCAGTAAACATGCAACAATTATCCTTTATATTATCGCTTTTATGGTAAGTATGCGAAGTACTTATGATCGGTGGACCAGCAAAACAAGTAAAAGTTAACTATACGAGAACTTTGGTAATTATAGCTGCTAGCGTTTTCAAGAAACTGACCAATGAACCATATACTACTTTTGGTGCACTGACTTGAGTAGTTGAGATATTAATCTCAGTTTAAAAGCTGTACGTGGCTATGTTTAAAAACTGTTGGAGCGGATTTCGTATCTGTCTATATAATCTAAGTTTAACATCTCTTTGTACACTCTTTAGGGAACCCTATTGTTTAGACTCCGTTAACAAACAAATGAATAAAGTTTTCCAAGAAACCCCTATATATGTTTCCCGTCATCGTCACGGTCCATTAGGCATTACTCAGCACGTGAATTGGTATGATATTAAAAAAGTAAAGATCTTGTTTTCATAGAAATATTGTGCGTGTTTCAGGACATGTTTGGAGTGAGTTTAATCATTCCATTAATAATGAGCCATGCCAAGTCGTTGGGAGCCACTCCAGCGACTGCAGGATTAATAGGTAACTCTCGAGTCATGCATGTGGAAAGTGCCCTTTGTTGATGTTATAATGTGAGTTGGTGTTTGTAGATGTTCCTGCTACTGGAATTGTATAAGTAAATTATAAATAAATGTAATAATTCACTCCAAAGTAGAAAGGACAGTATTCTATTACATAAGGCAGTATAATGCTTTATTTATAAAAATGACAATTTAAAATGAAAATAATTTTGATTCAAAACTGTTACTCATACAGATTTATTGTTTTAGGATCTATCTATGGTGCTATTCAGTTAATTTCAGGACCAATAGTGGTGAGTGTCAGATAGTAATTACATGCAGTATTTAAGTTTAGCATTTTTTTAATCTGGAACAAATAGAGCTAGTGACAAATCACTTTACGGAACAGGCTACAAATCATGCTTATATAGTGCTTTATAACTAGTGTGGATAAACCTTTGTTATTGCTGAAGAATAGTTTTTACATATCTCCAGTGGTGGCCCTTGGGTTTGATTTTTACAAAATATTAACAAAAGAGTGTGAAACAATTTCAGGAGGTGTAGGAGCTTGTTTTCTGTTAGTTGAAGGGGATAATCCAACCTGCCCAAAAATTGTTACTGATTCCAGCGGAAGATAAATGTTTAAAATATCGGTTGTAGATTTTGAGAAAAGTCTTTGTTTAAAGGACCGCACATATTACGTTGTATAATGTTGAATTATTTTTTCGTGGAAAAGAAGTTTTATCGTTAGGCGAAATTTTTGATAGAGATGAAGTAAATAATTTTGTAGATTAACGGTGTGCACACAAGAAAATGCCGTATATGTTTGTTTTAAGTTCTCATAATATCCTTTTTAGGGTAAATGGAGTGACAAATCGGGTCGACGACATGTGTTAGTGATATGTCTTGTTATTTGTGCACCAGGATATGCATTAGCTGGTGTTTGGAGGTCTTTATGGGTTCTTGTCGTAGCCAGAATACCCTTAGGTAAGTAATATAAAATAATATTGTAACTGCTACGTTTTGGCCTCATTTGAAAATTAACGCTTTTGCTCAATTCAATTGAGTTTCTATAGGCATATTAATGAGCCTCACCACATCTGACCAGTATGTTTATGGATAAGGGAACTCTGTCATGATAGTTCTTTAACAGAAGTATTTCTGTTTGAAACCTGTACTTTTACATAGAATGAAGTGTTATATTACACCAGCTTTCTAGCGGCATCAACATTTAAGTCATAAATTTGTAAAACTTCCCTCTCTTGTACCAAATGTCACAAATAAAGCAATATAGTTTTCTTGTATGAAAAATAGATTGCGTAAGATTATGAATGACTGTCTTAAACTATACCCACTTGTTGTAGCAGGTATCAGGCCTCTGCAAAGCTGTTGTTGTGCCATGAGTAGGTGATAGGATATATCACCGACTGGTCACACCTTTCTGAGAATAAGGCAATAATAACTAAATCTCACTCTACAATCGCAATTTCTACTTTACAGGTATTTTCAAGCATACCCAAGAGATAACCAAAGCTTACTTAGCTGACATCACTCCTGAGGAATGGCATTCTGCTGTGTATGGCTACATAAATGCTGCAGGGAGTGCAGGCTTTATACTTGGACCTCTTGTTGGCGGACATTTAGCTGAAACAAGTTTCAATGAAGCCTATATACTTAGTGGCAGCATAATGGCTTTAACTGCAGGTGTGAAATATAACTGTGCCATGTATATTGAGTGCTATAAAGGTTTAAACTAGTTTAATTTATTCAACAAAGGACTAAAAACTTAACCATGCTGTCAATAAATGTTTATAAGAGCTCACGAACCTTCCATTAACCAAGCTGAGGAATACAAGCTGCCCGTAACTTGCAATCATTGGTAGGCCTGCTAGGTAAATAGCGATAGTAATATTACTGTCAAAAGCCTGTTCTACAAAAACTTAAAGATTTTATTGATAAGCACCTTATAATATAAAAGGTACAATCAAATCCAAACATTACAAAACAACTAAACAAACTGATACAGAAAAAAAGATGGTGCCCATATTTGTGTCACTTTTAGGGTTAAGCGAGTATTTAAAAAAATGGGACCTTTGTAATAAAGTACTTGTATGCACTAGGTGGCATGAGGAAATGAACCAAAAAAATCCCACAATTCAATGTAGTTATGAGTGTACCATGTTGAATTGTGGGATTAATCAATCATATGTACCTGTGTGATAGAAGCATTCTGCTTTGCTGCAATACAGCACAAAATATGCTTTCTTAATACCTTGTTAATTTCTTTTTCAAAGTGTAGTATGTTACAGGCATGGTGAAACTAATAGAAAGAAGATGTCTTAAAAGATAGATTTATTAGTTAACTTTGACAAGACAAATTGAAATACTACAGTAAATACTTTAGCTTGAAAATGTCACATTTTCTCCCTTGATAGGTGAGATTTGAAACTGACAGCAGAAAGGTTGCTATTGTCAAGGTAACAAATCTGAGTCTAAATCTGATTGATTCTAGTACACGTTTTCCTTTCAGTTATTGTCTACACATTCCTTCCTGAGGCCATCTCAAAGCCTCATCCTGATCTGACCAGAGATGAATCAGCAACCTCTTTAAAGAAGCTGGGATCTGATGAAATTTCCTTTAGCCTAAAGGAACTTATAACGTCTTTCAAGAAGATTCACTGGGAATATCTGTGGGATATTTTCCTGTATAGGTTTTTATTGGGGGCATCAATGCTAATATTTCGTAGTAATTTTAGCCTAATGTTAGAGTATAAATTTGAGGTCACACCTAAGATCATAGGTTACGTTATATCGTATAATGGAATTGTTGGAGCACTGAGTGGATTTTTTATTGGTAAGATTGCAAGCTTTTATTCTGATGAAAATAAGTTGCTTCAGCATAATACAATAGCTACATTAGTATCCATGATTGCATTGACATTTGCGCCTACTGTGGAAATACTCGTGATACTTATGACACCATTAAGTTTATGCAATGTTATTAGTCGAGTTTGTATTACAAAGCTGACTATACGTAAAGGTGGTACCCAAGAAGCGGGTGCCTTATTTGGTTTAGGTCAAAGTGTGATGTCAATAGCAAGAATGTTAGCACCGCTGATAGGCGGCATTGCTCAAGAAGTCAGTGTGAACGGCCCAGGTTATGTTGGCTCCGCTATAGCCATCTCCGCTTTGGCATTGGTCCTTCTCCATCCCATGGATCGGGTTCCTGCAAAGGAAGTAGGCAAACAGAAATAGCTCAAATTCGTGAAAGGTATTCACATAAAGAATAGAATTATTTTTTTACTTAAAAGTTAAATCTAACAAAGGTTCAGGAGTCTGGATTGTGGTTTATTTTGTGAAGTTATACTTTTTCAGAGTTTTTATTGCATTTACATCTGTACCGTGTATATGATCATGATTATGTTATAGCCTGATATTAAGTTCTGTTTTTGACAATCAAGTCATCCAACAGGTTTAGGAATAGACTATTTGCATGCACTTGAGGGCAGCACGATCAGACTCTTTCGATCCCAGTTAAAAACAATACATGGTTTTAAAAGCCAACTTTAGAATTGCGTTAATCTGTGAAATTTAATTAAAGTAATAAAATGTTAATAAATAATAGTTTATGTATTGAAAACTAACTAAAGGTAACTTATTACAAAAAGGAAGTATTTCTTAAACAAACGTTAATAACATTGTTTTTGGCTGTTTGTGAAGAAAGGGAAGAATATGGGTTTTGTGAATGAATTGGGTCAGCGCACGGCGAACTACATCATTGCTGATTTACAAAATGCGACATGCTGGGAAGGTTTGGGTAAACGACTTGTGGCTCCACCAAATGCTTGCAAATAGTCTATTGCAAAGATACATGTAACTGGTATATAGATATCAGTAGGACCATTCACAACATCAGGGAGCAGTTCATATTATTGTAACATGTTACTTGTTTTTTGTTGCTTGTTACTTTTTTTATAGAAATCTGTGATGAATTACTGTCATGATTTTTTACTCATTGTAATGCATCTTGTACGAAGACCACATTTGTTAATAATTTTTTGTCACAGCATGAGAGTTACGTGCAGGATGGATAATGCACCTATTATATACTTGGTGTATCGCCTTATCTAACCACTTTTAAGTATGCTCTTTTAATGGTGTCACGAATCATTCTTCATAAAAAGGTGTTAAATATTGATAATCTTTCAAGATCCATAATTTTTTTCGGATATTTATCATGACTTCCTTAACCATGTTTGGAAATGTTCTTAGCCTACATGTCTGCTGTCAGTGGAATTTTTAATGTAACTTGGCTCCCCCTTCCCTAGTAATTCAATCTAATTTCATGCCCCCCCTCATAATAAAAATTACTAAATATTAAAACTTTCTACCCACACCCCACTGTAATTGAAACATTACACAACCCTTTACCCCATAACCATAGTTATATATTCAGGTCATTCTCTGAACAGCACTAATAAAAACACCTTTTTGACCAAGAATCATTTATGCCTTAAATTTTTTTTATTTAATTACTGATTCAACTAGTTACGACTGTTTAGGATTTTGCAGATAGTTTTATTTCTTATAAGGTTGTTGGGATACTAATATCAAAGTTTAATTTCTGTGTGGTTTTTGGTGTGTTACGGACCATAATAATTGCAAGTGCCTAGGAATCACATATTTAAGTGTTGTGAGTATATATGTCATGTTCGTTAAAGAAATATAATAAAGAACATTCACTATCTTTTATGTATTCATATGCTGAATTTAAGCTACAGCTAGAAAACCAGTAAACATATTTTATTGCGAATCATGGAATTATTAAAAGACAGTTTTAAAATTATAAATCTACAAATAACTTGTTACATGACAGTTGCATGTTTCTTGTCTATCAGCTGTCTGTAAATTTTAATACACACATTGCTTTAACATCCTGATGCTGTTCATGCTGTACACTTTATAAAGTAAAAGAAAAGACGCAAAACAAAGAATATACCCAAGTTCCATTTCCACCTTCTGTGAGCTCTTTAGTAAGGTATTACTTCAGTTGCAACATTCCAGTAATAAAGTTTATTGTGCACTAGATATAAATTAACTGCTATGACTAGAGAAAATAATTTTTTAAATAAGGATATTTAATAAAAGTCATTTTTAACAATGCATATGAATGGTTACAAATTATTACTGCAAAAAGAAAACGTGCAAATTCTATTCTTTATGATTCTACAACTTCAAGTAATAAATATGATGCAGTTTCTATTAAATTAATGCAGAAATAACAAAACTTGATTTAACATTTTCAACAATCAATATAAAAAAATACAACCACATTTATATGTATTATATATAATTCTACTATAATATAAACTTTGTAAACAACAATCATTAACAGATGTCTAGACTATTTTCATAACTACAATTGATCCTTGGTGTTGCCGCTAACTGACGACTTCCTACGAATGTACTTTGTTTAGAAATGTATCGATGTCCATTGCATCTAGTTCGCGTTTTTTAGATTTCTGAAATAAAAACAAATTTAACATGAGTCATAAGCAATGTAAACTAAGAGATAACAAGTCCTTATCAGACTTCTAACAATCGCAAGAATGTCAACTTTACAAGCTATTTTATTTACTTGAGCGAATTTTTTTAACAGAAATAATTTGCCAATTGAGTTTAAAGCTTAAATTTTAAGAAATATTACTTATAACATACATTGCAAACTGGAAACTCATTCACACTTGCACCCTCATTTGCACAGAAAAAGAAAAAAAAATTATACGAAAAATATTGCAAATGTTTATAAATGTGCATTATATAAACAAACATACCCTTTTCTTTCTAGTCTCTTTTTTATCTTTCTCTGTTGAATGTTTTCGTTTAATAGGAGTTTTTCTCTTACCGACAGCTGATTTCAGTGGAGATTTTCTTTGTTTTGAAGGTGTTCTATTTCTTTTTGATGGTGTACCTACAGATTTAGATAAATTTACCAGTAATTCAGTAGCAACAACTTCAGCTCTGTCACCATCACAATTAGACTGTGATGTTGTTGCTTTTGATGAACTTCCTTCTTGTTGCTGACTGATGACAGTAGTATTCTCAAGGACATCAGAGTTCTGATTTCTTTTTGACGAATGCAAATCAGAGTTGACAGAAGACAATGCAGTAAAACCACAGGAATTCTGTTCAAAGCTCACAGATGAGGCTTCGTTTGGACTAGATTTCATCTCGGAGGCAACAGTATGTGAAACACTATTTGAGGCATCTGAGTCTGATACAATAACAATTTGTCCATTTTCATTTAGAGTCACTAACACCATATCTTCATTAATGCTATCCTTCATTTTGGAACCAACAGCTTCAGAATTGTCACAATGTTTTTCACCTAAACTTAGGTAGTCAACTTTAGTAGCACTTCCACTTGCAACTACAATTTCTTTTGAATATGGACTTTGATTTGTGGCTTTAGATACATCAACTCCATTCATGTCAAAATCTTCGGAAGTAGATGAAAGCAACTTTCCTGAATATGACATGTCCCTCGTCAAAGTATCCAAAGTTTTTTCAAATTCTTGTTTGTCATTTTTTGACCGACTTTTGGTGCTACATTCTGATTTATTAGTTCGACTTCTTGATCTAGAGTTCCGTTTCGAGTCCTTCACTTTTACGTCTTCCTTTTCATAGGATAGCTTAGTGTCAGAACCATCTAAAATTTTACTTTTTGATTTTTTCTTTTCTCCGCCACTATTTTTCAACCTTAATGATTGTATATTGGTAAAAATATTAGCATCGTCCTTTACATTATTTGTATTATTGCCACATAAAGAATATTTAGGTAGCGAGTTACCAGTTTTCTGACATTTACTAATCTTTTCCGCTTGCGGCTGTGGGACACAAGTCATATGTGTACTGAGATCAGAAGATCCGGATAACTGGGCACCAAAATCTAATGTTCTTACATGATCTCTATCATGGTTCTGAATAGATGATTTGGTTTTGTCATCATCAGCATTTGCCTCATAATAATGTAGAACTTTATCAGTTCGCTTTTCTACATATTCCTTTATTTTTTCAATGCTGTGCCCCGAGGCTTCTTTGTTGTTTTGATGACCAATAATTCGTGGACTTGACTTTGTGCTGTTGCTTTTAACATATGAGGATTTAATTAATTTCGGTCGCCCACGTTTCTTTTTTGAAATCAGATGATTTTTAAGTACCTCTAAAGCAGTCCTTGGTTTCGTTTCACTAGGAACAGGTTCCCAACCTGGTTGCGTAAGATTTAGACAACCGGCATCAACTGTAGAGAGATATTGTGGCTTTGGAATTATGGCGCGTGGCTGTTTCCTAGCAGGTGGTGGTAATTCTACAGATTTTTCAGGAGACGCTAATCTTAGAAGAGCAGACAACCCTATAAAAACAAAAACAGATACTGAATACTTTACTGAATTAGGACATATATAGCAATGTTTCAATGCTTTATCACAGGTAAGCGATAATATATACAAAAGTAACAGTAAGTAACTGCTCAAGACACAATTAAGCAGTGCTATACGAGGAAACCAGATTACTAGAATTTTGTCATCACTGACCAGGTGACCAGGCTGTAATCGGAACAACATTTGGTTTTGGTAGCAAATGTTGCAGTTTTTTCTTTGGTGTTTCCAAGCAAACGGGTGGTTTTTTGAGATGCTCTATATCTGTCTCAGAAATTTTCTTTCTACGATTTGTTTCTTTCTTCACCACTGCAGGCTTATTCTCTGTAAGAGACAAGTTCTATTTTTATGAATGATCCGGATTGATTCAAAATTTAAGGCAACTATTTTATCACTTAGATTTATCACTTTATCACTATTTTTTGAGAATTGTGTTAATTATTGTTTAATAACTAGCTTTTACCAAATTAAAACTTCACACATATGTTCCTAACAAAAGCAAATAAATTGACTATACTTTATCTATTGCATTCAAAGCCATAGCAAACAAATATTATCATTATGTACATTTGACTTGGAACTTAATATAACAGGAACTTGCTTGGTTTTTTGTCTTCTGATATCTTTTTGCTAACCACAACTTTCTTTCTTGTTTGCATGGGTTTCTTTCTTTTGTCTTGAGCATGTGATGATGGTTGTAGAATATTTTCCCTACATAGTGGTGAAGTATCAGCTCTCTGACTGGCTAAATTTTTCTGAGGTCCTAACACAATGATTGGTGAATTAGGTGTAGGAGGGGATACAACAACTCCATCAGCTATAACAATTTGTTCACAGGCAGGACTAGGAACTGGGTCACCTATGATAAATCTCTGTCCATTTATAAATATGACTTTGTCTTTACTACTAGGATAGTCAATTTCTCGAGCAACAAGCCTACCGTTGGAATCTAGCACATGACAACTTGCTGAATTTGAAGTGGGCATCTTCGGCATGGACTCCTTTTCCACTGGTAACACAGTCGACAGAATACTTTGCGAAGAGATTTGAAAATCATGCGACTGCAGAGAATTTGGCAAACGAGTCGGCATAACTGACATAACTTTGGCAGTTGCTCCAAAAGTTATTTGTGGGGACATTACTGTTGTTGTTGGCATAGACATGACATGCTGCAGTGGGACGTCATGCTGAATCCCGCTTGGAATCGTACCAGTAGGTAAGGTGGGTGTTTGAAACAGCATATCATTTATAACTGGCTTAGCATCACTAGCCATCATGCAGGTAGAGCTTGGACTTGTAATAGGGTTGTTAACAGTAAAATGTTTTTTATTTCGTTTCTTTCTATGGTTAGCTCTATTTTGTGAAGTTAGACCTGATGAGCTGGAAGCATTAGCAACGTTGATAATTTCTGCTGGGGTGCTGACCATCACCGTCTGAGATGTCTCTAAATGTTTCTGTACACCTGCATTAGGTCGTGAAACAATTTCATGGGATTTGTTGAAAGGTGCTCCACCTGAAGATATGTTTGTTGATGTAACACTGCCTGATAAGGGTGATGCCTGTTTAAGGTGGCCATCAGAGTTGTCATATTTCGTAGGAGAATGAGGGGGTGTATTCATGTCTTCAGAAGTACCTGTAACAAATCATGCGATACTTAGCACAAATGTGGCAATAACTTACAAAAACACTGTAACATATTTTTGCCTTATGCTCAGTTGAATGAATCTTTTAATTTCCACAAAATCTAGAAAGTGTACTTTTTAACCTTGTTTTGCTCATCATTCATTCATGTGCATCAGTGCACTATTGAGGACAAGAAAACAGCAGCAAGAGGAAATCTATCTTTTTGTCTGTAAAATACTCTTTCTGGTTTCCAACTTTTTAATAATTAAAAGTGGAATTTTACTGCTTAACCATATTTTACAATTTACAATTTTTATAATAAAACTATAGCAGGATATTTGTCATAGTCTCACCTGCTAGATATTGTGATACGTCATCTTTGTTTCTTCTTTGCATGTATTCTTTTTCTATAAATTCATGTTTATCCATATTGAAGAGATTAAACAAAGAATCAAACACAGGGTCTGTCTCTGTCATGGCAATTACGTCATTAATGGTATCATCAGACATATTAACTTCCTGCAGGGTTAAATAATAAGTTTGAAGGATTGCTGCAGTTTAACATTTAAAAATAAGAAAAAATTAACGATGCTTTTAATCAAGTTACAGCATGAAATACATAAAGATTTGGTAAAACATCCACTGTTATATACTTCAGTATGCAACTATCTTGTCTGGCACATTTTACTTTGATTTGCACCATCATATTCATGCAAAGACTATTTGCAATTATTCAGTGGAGCCACCAGTCATAAATCCAAATCTTTTCAGCATGTTGCACTTTGTGAATGAACAATGACGCAGTTTTCCATATTCTTGCGCGATTATTCACAAAATGCAACATAAAGGCAATGTTTGGTTTCTAACCAGCCGCTTCATCAGGTACATGCAAATAGTCCATTACTAGACAAACAGCTGCTAATGCAAATGTTTGTTTAACACAGCTCAAAAGATGGCCACTCTTAGTAAATTGGCAAAACCTTACAAAAAAAGAAGACAATTTCTGCATACTCAGACTTATACCAATGTGATGCAATAAGTCAAAATAGAAAGTACGTTACATACAGTGCTGCGTGTACGAGAAACCAACTATTCTACAGAATACCTACATTATTTAGAATGTCATCCAAAGACTTCTCTGAATCTTTAAACTTATTGTTATCATCAGACTCATCACCAGTACCAGATTTTTGTATGACAACTTTATTGATGTTCTCTGCCAACTTCTCAGCCAAATGTTGATTAGTTAACAATTGTTCAAGAGCAACCTAAAATTAAGAGACAAATGATCGTCTCGAACGACATATGTGTTAGGGCAGATTGGAAATAAAAGGAAAACTCTTATTGGCTATCTACTGCAGACGGACAGCCTGGATTTTTTCTTTTCTTCAGTTTTCCTATATTTAGCACAAACTTATGAAGAGAGTGAAGAATGTTGAAAAGAGCATTGCGCGGATAATTTTGTGCTTACAGATATATTCTACCAAAAGTATACTTACTGATAAATCAGTAGCTCCCTCTGCTCCGCTGTCTGTTCCTAGACTCTGATCCGACAGCACAGAAGCCTTTGGTTCTGGAATGACCTCAGTCCCAAACGATCTCTTTTTGGGTGGGTGAGTTTTTCTCTTTCCTGGGGTAAACAAAACATCATCTGATGAGCTTACAGCACGGGTCTGCTTACAAGGTGTCATAAATTCACTGTGATGACTTGTGGCAACCAAGCCATCAAATGAGTCTTTTTGTGGTGTTATGTGACTAGTAGTAACAGTGCTTACTACATTATTGTCAGATGTAGCTTGACAGTCGGTGTCACAGATGACTAACTGTGGAGTCTGCTCAGCTTCTGATGGAAGAACATTATCACCTGAAATAAAAACAAAATTATAAAATTTAGTAGTCTCCAGCAGAGTATACTATTTATTTATGAATCTAAATAGTTTTATTAGGTGCATGAATTAAGGTATTTTGAAAACAAAATATGCAATAGACATTGAAAAGCAACTAATAGTTCCTTGGCATTTTGTCTTCTTAAAGAATTATTAGCTTGCTTTTAAATCACATTTTCAAAGTTCCTTCGTTCACAAGTGAAACATGAACACTTTTAGGACTAAAGCAAATTGCAAAAATGCTTTCAAATATTTCAGTGGCATTATTCTCTGTATACACATACCCATTTCTTCGAAAACCGACTGGTCATCCTCATCATCCATCTCCGAACGGCCACAATCAGCAGCTTTCTTACCAGTGACTTCTCTGCCCTTTCCTTTTTTGTCACCGTGTGTTGTACTGACTAAAAATTTTGAATCTTTATCTACACTTCTTCTTGACAAGCAGGCTGGTAATTGTTTCTGCCTTAATAACTCAAGAGTTATTTTTGGCATATCCTCTTCTTCATTTTTATTTTTTGTTGTATCAATATTATTTACTTTTCTGTTTTCATTACTATTTATATTTGGCATGCCAACTGTTCTTCTTGTTACATGCTCATACATATCACTCGCAGCACTTAAGGATGTACAGTCGTTCCCTGCTACCATCTGTGTTGTCTCATTTGTTACATCATTATTATCATTAGATATCTCTGTATAATCACAACTTTCCTCTGATAAATGCATGTCACGAGATACACGCCTGCTAGATTCTGGGTCTTCTTCACGCGTGCTATTCCTGTCATCTGTATTTTTTCTTTGAGCAGAATTTCTGTTACACATAGACGGATTTGTGCTCCTAACAAAGAATTCAGAACGAGTTGGCAGAGGTACATGTACGTTTTGCCGATTTAACGATTTTAAAGTTCTCCCACCAGTTCTTATCATTGGTTGTACCATTTCAATTTTTGATTTTTGAGCTACTTTAATGTCTTGTAGAAGTAATTCCAGTTGCTTCCACTTGGCGGATATGTCATTCATTGGTTCTGCAAAATTAAAATTTTGATATTATGCAAGGACTAATACTGATGCAGTAGCAAAGGGCACTATAAATTTACAGCCAAATAAGCATATACAACCCATGACATGTTGAATGTAATTGCATAAGTTTTACAGTTGGGGTCCCAACATTTTCACTATAAATAGCTAGTGTATGAACATATATTCCTTATTAAAATGAATCTTCTATAACATACATACTGAATTCAACTAAGATAACAGTTAGATAACCCAACCAACAATAACAAAGTTTGCACTAGATTGGACATTACTGTTATTACTGAAAAAGAAGATGCCACCATCGTCAACTGACAATAATTACACACTCCTACCATTTGTACTAGTACTGAATCAAATTTCGAGGTAAAGTGATGTGTCGCATCCTTTAACTGACAAGTAAATTCATAGAGGTGGTCATTATATACTCTCAACTTGATGGAACTCCTAGGGTACTGATTTAAAGTCACTATATACATGTGCCACCCCTTTTTCAATTCCTGCATTTACCACAGGGTATGTTTTCCATGGTGCACAAAATCTAATTTACCACTTATATTTCTGGTTGGACATTTACCACAGAGTGTATTTTCACAAAAACTCTATAAATTTTCACATATTTATCTACTAGAGGGTATATAATTTACAAGTGAATTTATGATAGATTATATATTTTGGGAGAACTATGTACAACAGGGTCCACTTTTCGCGTTTTTTCATTACCACAGGGTATATTTTTGGTGACCTTTATTTACAACAAGGTTGTCAAAAATGTCGCACACTTACCTGAACAGGAAGCTCAACATTGCTAGCAATTGATTTTCACATTGTTTTTGCTGTTTTATGTTCCAATTAGAAAGAATTGCAGTTATAAAATGGTATAGCTCAAGATTTTTCAAGAACTAATAATTCTTATCTATACTGTGTAGGGAAATAATTACCAGAGTAAGCCGCAAGTTTGCTATAAGTATCCAGCATCTCTTTAAGTGATTTTCCCATTATACTTGTTGGGTATTCTCTTCCTTGCTTCAGCATGAAATTATACTCTTGTAGATGAGTGCATTCACGAACAAATGCATTGTAACTTTTCATGCATTGTTCTGTTTTGAGATAGCCTGAAAAGATATGTGAAATTGTACCACACTTGTGACAGTGGAATGATCTAGTAACATCTGTTCACATGCTTCTATAGCAGACAAACTAAATATGGACAATCAAGCAGTTATAGGATAATAAACAATTCTGATAATTGTTTTGGGAAACTGTTGCTTTAAGATTACACCTAATTGGTCAGCTTTTTACGACATGATGAACCTTGGTTATCTATTTGCCTCCTTGCAATTTTTGTTTGAATAAACAGAATTATTTCACTTTATATTCAAAAATCCACTAAAAATTGATTTAAGATAGCTGTTGTTTGTTGTACAAGTTGGTAAAAGTTACACACATTGTACATTCACACAGCCATATCCATGCTACTGTATATGTCATAGACAAAATGATGCATTTTACAACCAGCACATTATCATTCATGAATTATTTGTATGCATGGGTAAGGTTAATATATATATCATTTTTAAATGGCCAAAAAACTACCCGGTAACTAAGCAAGCTTCAAGTGGCAGATAACACAAGAAGGAGTATCAGAGATCAACAATACAACAATTTTGGTTTGAATTTCTTGACATACGGTGAGTGTTTTTGAAACAGGCCAACTTCTATTGGTTTTAACACTATCTGGACCATGACCCTACGGTAAAGCCAGAACTATCCGCAGGCTAAGTCATAAAGACAAAATGTAAGCACCTAATGTTTAAAACATTTGTTTGACCTAAAATTTTACGGCTTTTCTGGACACAGTTTTTTTAACATTGTCATATTTAAACCATAGATCTTTGGTATTTCTATTCAAAAGATTTCCAGTGTTAAAACTTCCACAAAAGGTTTCATAGCAAACAAACAAACATTACCCTGAGGCAAGTCATAGGCTGCCACAGTAGGGTCATGTATCATTGGAATTCCACCACTAAGGAGAGGAGGTAAACTTGTGTCAAATGCAAAGGAAAAAGCCAAGATCTTGAATAGTCAGTACCAGTCCGTCTTCTCAAGAGATAGTAGCAATGACATGCCAAAGATGAACAG
>JAOXYB010026513.1:0-15728 GCA_028565635.1 Phoronis ovalis
AAAAAAATTCAAAACTTCAAAATGTAAAGTAATAAATAAAATTCATGTTTTAATGATTATGAAACATAAGATTAATAGTATTATTTTAAAAAAAATATCAGTATCAAAAAAATCATTTTAGACTTGTACAAGTGTAAGTGTGAATTGGGCTAATGTATTAGACCGTAAAAGGTAGTTTTGGTGACCTTTTAGAGCATTTGGGTGAAATTTATTTTAAGCTTCTTTTCAATTAATTTTATCGAGCAAATTTGCTGCAAACGTTTAGTTCAACAGTCTCAGAGTTAGGAGAATTGACCTTGAGGTCAAAAGTTTAAAAAAATTCAGAAAACACCTTTTATGCATTTAGAGCTCATCAAGATTTCAAAGGGGGACAGTTTGAGGCCAAAAAGTCCCAAAGCAATTAATTTCTATTTTATTTGCTGAAAAGTTCAAAAATGATGTTGAGAGGTCATGTAACGTTCACAAAATCCAATACCTCGCGCACCTGTTTCCTTCCACCCATTTGAACCCTTTTTCTGGGTAGCGCTACTCGAACCGTCATTTCCGTAGACTCGCACAAGTTGCCAAGAACTCGTACATAATTCCGCAGACTCGCACCTGCTGTTTGACAAGTGTTCGAGTCTCCGGAAATCTGTACGAGTTCCTGGCAACTTGTGCGAGTCTACGGAAACGACGGTTCGAGTAGCAGGAATTTCGGTGCGAAACCCGGAACTAAAAGGGTTCGAATGGTAGGAAACAGGTGCGCGAATGCGGATTGACGGTTCGAGTCTACGCTGGTTAGGTAGGCCTGTAATAGCAGCAACCCTACCTTTGCAAGGCTATCATGTTGATAGCCTTTTTGCAAAGGTTATCAATTAGTTGATATTTGGAACTGTTTTCATTGGCAGCTGTAGTGGGAATACCATGATAAATGCGTCTAATATATAAAAAAAGATCAATATTAATCCACCTATTAAATAGTAAATAGATCATGCACGCGATTCAGTTTACTTAAAGATTCCTGCCGTCAGTAGCAAAATACAGGTTTACTAAGTATCAATTACAGCCACAATGGAAAGAACATTTCTTATCATGTTATATACTTACGCGATGTGTTACCAGTTTATATGGTCGTCAATTGTTATAACTCGATACGGACAGATTCAAGGCGTACACGAAAACGGCGTAAGTAAATTTCTAGGTATTCCATATAAGATAAATTCC
Organism: Phoronis ovalis; assembly: GCA_028565635.1. Lineage (NCBI taxonomy): Eukaryota > Metazoa > Phoronida > Phoronidae > Phoronis > Phoronis ovalis. The sequence continues at coordinate 1,204 of JAOXYB010026513.1, forward strand.
AGAATTCCCAAGGAGTCATTTGTACCGCCAGATTTCACCGAGACTTACTGGGCCACCACGTATAAACCTGCCTGCCCTCAAGATGAGAATTTGTTAAATCAAACAGTCCATAGCTTGTTCGGAAATCTGACACAAAAACTGAATATTCCATCTGAGTTCAGCGAAGACTGTTTGTATTTGAATGTTTTTGTGCCTGGTTTAGTTAATACAAACAACTCTTTACCTGTTATGGTTCATATTCATGGCGGAGGTTTTCAAATTGGTTCGGGCCAACTTTATGATCCCACAGAATTAGTTAAAACTGGCAATGTCATTGTAGTAACATTTAATTATCGACTTGGCGCATTAGGATTTCTATCGTTTTTAAACAACACAGGTCTGTGGGATCAAAACCATGCTTTCAAATGGGTGCGTGAGAATGTTGAATCGTTTGGAGGTGATCCAAGTAAGGTGACAATATTTGGAGAAGGTACAGGGGGTGTTGCTGTAGGTCTACATATTGTTAGCCTCGAGAGCAGAGGCTTATTCAGAAGAGCTATTTCAATGGGTGGAACAGCGCTTCAGTCTGAATTTATAGATATGAATCCAGAAAATGTCACTGATATATTTTTTGCGGAAGTTGGCTGTAATGCGACTACTGATGTGAGTTCATGCTTAAAAGATGTACATTTGGAAAGGGTGTTAGAAGCACAGAAAAAACTATGTTTGCTGGAACGTACATTTCTCCCATTTATCGATGGGAAATTCTTACCATCAACTCCGCGACATTTAATTGAAACTGGACAATTTGCAAAGGTGAATTACATCATTGGGTTTAATAATGATGCAGACACAATGAATTCTTTACCAATTTTAACACTACTGAATACTGGCATTTCTAAAGATATTTATCAACAAACAGTACGGAAAACAGTAACGGCTTTATATGACACTAATTATAAAATGATATTTGACACAGTAATGTTTCAATATCGACCAACTTTATCTAGTAATCTGTATACAGACAATCAAATATGGCTCCGTCAACTTATGGATATAATAAGAGATGTTACTGCCGTGCATATACATAATACGCAAACATCCCATTCATTTTTTGGCGGCAAAGTGTATGCGTACTATTTTGACCAAGTTCCTCCCTTTTCCGGCCATTCATCGTTGATGCTGAAGGCAGCGAGTGGTATGGAAATGGCTTATATTTTTGGTCTTCTTGGTAAGGATACGCTGGGTGATAAGATTATGCAAGCTTGGGCGAACTTTGCTACAACAGGGTATGTACATGTACATGAACATCATTATTTTTAAATATTATTGAGGATAAGCATTACAGCTGGAAAAGAAATTAGAGTTTTTTCCATCCTCCGCTTAAATGTACCCAATGACAAACTAAATTGAACTTTCTGTGAGTTTTTTGAAACGTTATTTTAGGTCATTTTACATTGCTTTCAATGGGAAATATGGCTAAAATCGCAGTCGTAGTTTCATGAGGAATTACATATTTTTCAAACTCATCTATCTTTTACAGCTCCTTAAAATCTATTCAAAATAAAAACCAATATATGTTACCAAATTTGTTAAAAAATTATTAACCGTTTTATTTTTCACAAGTTGGTACGACGTCATTTTCTCGGGTTTTTTCTGTTTCTTGTATAACGTTGTGGATTTAAAGTGTATTTGCACATACAAGCTAAAAATTCTTGTTTTATTAATTTCAAGTTTGAGCCATAAATGATTTGAATTACCGAACGCTGGGGTATCCGTTTTCTTTTGAAAGTTATTACTTTAGGCGACACACCTGACTGCATGTTGTATTTATTTCTTCAATTTGATTTTAGTTGCTTATTTTTAGCTCAGAACTACAAAAAGAACTATTTAATTAAAAAGATGAGATTAGGTGATGTGCTTAGAACGGAAAAAATAATAGAAATACCTGCTATCCGGATTTTACTTTTGTAAATGTATAAACTGACCGAAATGTGAGACATACATATATTTCTACGCAAATTAATTATTACTCAGAAAGGTTAAAACAGAAGATTATTGATTGTTGATACAAAATACTTTTATTGCAATAAAATACAAGGCTTCTTGAAGAAAAAAATGATAAAAACACGTTATATGGATTTTATTTCGTAAATGTAGAAACTGAATGAAATGCGTGACATGTTTGCAAAAAATCTTGCACTCCCACACATTTACAGTCTTATTTTCTACTTTGTCTATTTTCACTGTACTAGCCAACCTGCGCTCAAGATAGTATTACTGTATTATCTTATATTATTTATTACACATATGAGCAGAAAAAATCATTAAAATACCAAAAAGTTGCAAATACTCATTTTAGTTAATGTATGTAGTTGCGTTATATGGCATGAGGTCACAAGTGATGCAACCGCAGTGTTTGCGCAAAGGCTGGCAGGAAATAATGCAAAAATTTTATATTTATGATTTTTTCTTTTTCCTCCTTGAAGCTGTCTTTTTTGGTTTTTGTTTTCTTTGAAAAGGAAATCATTGAAACCAATTTTCGCATGTTTAAGTAAAATAAATCAAAATTTGAGAGGATTACTTGACCTAGTCTACATAGCGGAATAGCGAATAATTTAATTTGGTGGTCACGCCTGCACGAAAAATTAACTGGGAATAGGATACATAATAATCTTGTGTTCTTCGCGCAATATTTGGGACATTTTTATAGTGATTTTTACATGAAATTACTATAGAAGTGGATGATAAAACAATTATGTAAAATCGCTTATAAATGGTTATGTGTGGAGCACTGTATATGTGCGATGCAGATAATGTAGGGAGGAGCAGGATAACATTTTTTTAAAACTTAAAATACATTTTGTTTGTCTGATCTTTGTGAATTAAACGGGCGGATATAAAAAAAACAGTTTTAGGAAAAAATCGGGTGCATCCGTACGTAACACAAGTATAAAAAATATTCCTGTCGTATCAGAAAGGGAGTCCCCCCCATCTGACGGGCCTGACTGTTGCTGTGTAACCTCATTTTTGTGCTCAACAAATGTCTATCTCACTCAATGCCTGCATATTAATACAAAATATGTCACAAGTGTTATATACTAAATATAATACGATTACTATAAAATAATCATTTTGATTGTACATTGTAGTTCTTTTAGGACTGCTTTGTTTCAGTACAGACTTGAGGGGAAACTTGTATCAAATTTGAAACAATTATGAGCAACTATAGGACTACTTTGCTTTTCCTACATGATATCCAGGATATAAATCTATCAAAACTAATTTCTGCTCCATAGCTTCCATTTGTTATGGTACATTGTTCTCTGTTGGACAGTTATTCTAGTAATTTCGATTCAAAGGCTTTTTTTATAATATTCACCGTTGGCACCACATATGTTGAAAAAACTCTAGATTGTCCAACGGCTGTTCCTATTTGCATGATCGCACTTGTTTTCCGTTATTGGATTTATACAGTGACAATTGACGAAGAGTAATCTATTTTTATTTTGTAAATAACATTACGCTTATGCGCCATTCGTCTAAAACTTGGCATTGTGATTTAAACCTGGTGATCTGATTCGGGCTTAAAAACAAAAATAATCCTTAATAAACTTCAACCGCTTACAAGCAGCAAGCACAGCTTTAAGCCAGTAACGTTGATAATTAATAAGGACGTAATAATAAAAAGAGCACGTTGTGACGTAAAAATAACGTACATGCGCAACTGGTGGTGTGTGTGAACAACTGTGATGCTTATCCTTAAACAGTAATAATTAAAGTTATTATTAAAACGTATTAAGCAAGTGCATCCATATCGCCTGTTGTCGCATATAGAATAAGAGAGGGGTAACGGGTACCCCCCAAGGTACAATGCTCGCACTTAAAAATCGGCAATGCTCGCTGCTCGCACTTAACAACAAAAATCAACAACCAAAAAAAAAAACGGTTGCCAAAAAAAACGGTCGCCAACAAAATCGACAACCAAAAAAAAAAACCTCGACAAAACAAAATAGTTAACACATTTATGAAACAAAGCAACAAAAATGGTCGCCAAAAGACAATGCTCGCTGCTCGCACTTAACAGACCCTAATGCTCGCTGCTCGCGATACCCCCGCCCCCGCCCCTCTATAGCCCTCATATAAGTGTAGTTACTTCAGCAACTATTTTAGTTGTAGTATATGAGCATGTCGGATTTACGCGTAACGGTACAATAATTTTTCATGTTTATGTACATATACAATTTTTATTTTTTATTTTTATGTTTTACTGTAACAACCTTACATTATTTGCTGTTTTTATTGATTGTATATTGTTACGTTATTGTTCGTTCTAGGGACCCAAGTTTAACAACAGAAAATGGTCAATGGCCTTTATTTAATGGCACGGCAAAACAATTTGCTGTTTTTAATAACAAATTTAACCACAGCAGTAAAGTTTTTGCTACCTATCCAGGAAAGCTGGACAAGCGGATGTCAGTCTGGACTGAATTACTGCCAGTACTAGCGTCACAAAAAAGGTCAACAATCTGTGACCAGCAATCTCAAAAGGACGATGATCTAGGAACCGTTATTTCACTAAAGCAAGGTTTGCTTCAAGGTGAACGCAAGGAGTTGATGGGTACGTGTCTTTGTTATTCAAATAATGCCGTGCCTAATTTTGAATATATACTCCAACAAACTACGCAAATGTTTAAACAGTCACAGCACATCCACTGCTTTTTGCAGCGAAATACGTACGACCCTGTAATATAGTTGCATTTCGTTTATTTATACGTCGCATTTTATAATGAGGACATCAGATATGCAGCAAGGAATTGGCTTAGCCTCAACCGCAGTTGGAAGATTGAACATTGAACACTTTGTGACTGATAATATGATAATGATGCAGATTATAAATTTTCACAAAGATTCCCGCTGTGGTAATGCCTTTGTTGCATAATTAATGTCCTCATTATAAAATGTGACGTCACCAACGAAACATACCACCCGGGGGGGTACTCAATGTATTTTTTGGTTGGGGTGTGCATCCCAGCTGAAAATTTTGGATTTGGATTGTATACTTTTTACTGTATTTTTTTGGTTTGCTACCGTAAAGAAATTCAAAAATTTGGATTGCTATCCTCTGCTTCCAGCAAATAATTTGGATTAATTTTAGGTTTGTATCCATAAAACGATTTTTAGATTGGTTTGTATCCGTCAGTTTGCGTAAAAATGGATTGCTACTCAAATATTTTAAAATTTTGGATTGGGTTCCGCGGCACATCCCCGTATTAAAAAAACCTTGAGTTCCCCCCCCGGGTATACCACAGGCTTTCGTTGCAAACGGTAGTAACATGGCAATTAATTAAACTGTTTCCTTTTGCTTATTTGGTCTACGGTTTCATGAAAGACAATGGAACCCTAATTCGAGCCTTGAGCAAATAAGAGAAAGGAACGAGTTTCTTATTCATATTTGATCTGAAGAAGGAATTAAACCCTGGTAGGAGCCGTGTAGGAGCCATTACTTTTTTCCTTATTCGAGTCTTGGTTTTGAATAATTCAGGAAAAAAGATTTACTTCCCATTTCGATTGAGTGTTTTAATAAAGAAAAGAGAATCCTAGTACGGGTATTATATAAGAACTCTAATTTAGATCTGAATGAGGAAAATGGAACCATTTAGCTTTTCTCTTATATTCAATTGAGGGTTTCAATAGAGCAGAGAACCCTAGTGCGTACTAGTAGAACTAAATGTCGATCTCGAATAATGAAAAGGGAACTTATTCAATATAAGGAAAAATGAGCCATTTTTTTTCCTTATTCGGTTGAATGTTTCGAATATGTGTTATATGACCGATTTTAAAGTTTTATGCTGTTTGCCACGAAGTGCTAAAGAGTAAGTACCCCGCGATATCGTGGTATGCACATTGTATGTAATACCATGCCCCGGTACTATTCCCTGGATTTAACTACATATGACGTCACAAATAATTAACGATATTACGGGGTTGCAAACGGTAGTACTACTTGAAACTGTTGATTGTAGTATGCAAGTGTGAAAATATAACACATGTATTTAATACAGATTATGCTTGGGAACAGTTTATCGATATTCCTTACGCACAGCCACCAGTTGGCGCACTAAGATGGAGGCCACCTAAACCACACAGTGGGTGGACTGGTGTAAGAAAGTCCTCCTCCACATCTGATAAATTGTGTCCTCAGCTTAGATATCCAGATTCCCCTGATGTACCGGGAAAACAGACTGAGGACTGCCTTTTCCTTGACATTTTTGTTCCTTATGCAGCTAAGCATACAAGGTAATGTACTTTTATAGTTATAGTGATCGAAATCATACCCACTGGACTGAACGTATATTTTAACTTTGAAATATAAACAACAAAGTAAGATTTTTAAACTAAATACTTAATTATATTAAGAGGGCGTACAGGTAGTTGTAAGAAATGGTTACCCAAAGATACACACACCTCCAAGATATTTATCGTTGCAATCATTATCCACCAGTAATGCAGTATTATTTGATATGGTTATAATGTCGAATAGTTAAAGCAGTATATGATCACTCTAAATTTTATAAAATTAGCATTTTATGCAAAAAATACTTTGAAAGTTTGATAAGCCAGCCACATTTCACACTAATTTTTATTAATAAAAGTTTACAATCGTGGCTGCATAAGGATGTTTAGTTTAGCAATCCTAGCATTCTACATGCGATGGGTATTAAGAAAATTAAATTGTAACTTTAAATAGTCGTATGAGGATTATTACTTCATACATGCTGCTAAGGGTCGCAATTTTGGGAGAATTTTGCATAAACAACGCTTGAATTTAAATATAAGACATAACTTTGTAAAAATAATAGTTGTGCACCTAAATGTATTTGTCCTTAACCAAATTATATCAGATCCTTCATTTCTACTAACCTCATTTTCGGGAATTTTAATTAATAAAACTAGGCTTGACATACAGGTAAAAATGTATACAACAGTAACGCCCTCTGCACTATCTATATATGATGTATACGCCACCTTAATTCTCTGAATTGATATGTTATATCAGATGAATGTTTAGTCTCATAAATGCTGCTTTCGCATCAAGAGGCTTTGGTACATCTTATATTTGCACATTATTTTCATTATATTTGCAGGTACCTAAAGTTGCCAGTTATGTTATATATTCATGGTGGCAGCTATGCTGCTGGTTCTAAAGCAATGCATCACGGTGGAGCTCTCACCCAGTATGGTATTATTGTGGTGACAATAAATTATAGACTTAATGTATTTGGATTTCTGTCAACAGGTCAAGTAATTTGGTTTTGAGATTTAATCGTAAACGTGAACAAGACATGCAATATCTTGTGATAATTAAGGAATTTCATATAGTATATGTATTGAGTAAACACCGGGATAAATTTCCCCATAGCTTTTAATGTATTTTTCACCCTATTCGCATGTCGATCATTCTCTAGTGTTGCCTCCAGTATATTTCTGGAAGTCAGGGACTCAAAATACGACTTAACCCCACCAATATATCCAATTCTTGACAGAAAAGACCCATAAAAAATATCTATATCCAATATCTTATCACAGCCGCCATGTTCACTCCAATCCAGGAAGACGATGTCGCTTTCACCAGTTAAAGTAAACTATATAAAGTTCAATTTAAAATAATTTTTTGCAATTTCCGATCAAAAAAGTGCTTATTTTATCAAAAAAGCAGCCATTTTTGATGACAAACGTGCGCACATAGGAGGAGAACATTTTTAATTATAAACAATTTGTCTACTTTAAACACTAAATAAGTTACCTCTGCAGGTTGAAAAAATTACTGGTTTCTACTCATATGTAGTACGTCTGAAAGTCTTCAGAAGTGACGTAGAATTCAAAACCGTCTATATACCGTCATCCTTCAACCATTAACGAATTAACGAATGCATGCTTGACTGTAGCAAGATTGTTTTTCCAGTAAATTATCAGAAATTACCGAATTATGGAAAGAGTATGTACATCATTCCGTAAAAGTGTTACATGTTAGCACGTTGTCTTACAGGTGATAAGGCTGCCCCTGGGAATTTTGGACTGATGGATCAGCAGTTATCCATAAGATGGACAAAGGAAAATATTGAGAAATTCGGAGGAGATCCGGATAAAATTACCATATTTGGCCAATCAGCAGGTGCTAGTAGCGTTATATTACAGATGCTATCTCCTGAGAACAAAGGACTATTTAAGGTATGATTCCTCATTACAAGCTAACCATTGGACGTTAAAAGTTGAAACATTTCACAGAAACAAATATACTAGCATTTACTATGTATCATCGCGAGCAATATACATCATCGAACCACAAAAGAATGATTTGAAAGAGCTTTCAACTTTTTTTTTTATCAACGGTAAGTACATGTTACTTAATTCAGTCTATTGTAGAATGTTATAGCTGAAAGTGGATCGGCATTATCTTTTTGGGCATTGGATCGTTTTAATTTAGTGAAGAAGAAAGCGTGTTCCTTAGGACATAAAGTCTCTTGTCCTACTTCAAATTCTCACCTTATGGTTGGCTGCTTGCGAAAAAAATGTTGGAAAGATATAATACATATGGGAGAATGCTACCTTATGCGACCAGTTATTGACGGCAAGTTTATTCCCAATGCCCCTGAAGAATTATATCGAAAGAATGTGACCAGAGAGTTTAACTTGATGACAGGTACGAAACTGATCTATACCAAACAGTATTGCTAGAAGTTCAAATTCAAATAATACCCGTATTTGTATGGCACATTTAAAAAGTGCTACATGAGCTAGATAAAAAGTATCCTTTCTGTCTATACATTAATTCGGTCGTTTTCAGAATATAGGTTCCACTTTCATTATCAAACGAAACTGCAAGAGTATATTATTAAGTTAAAATATGAAATCAATTGACGTTGAGAGTACAAATATCTATGTCACCACGTACATCCCGATACAGGTGCGCACTGTAGACGGAGTAGCGGCGGGAAAATCAACTCCAACTTGTTTTAGTAGTATAGATATTTATTTTAACCATATACAACTCCTTCACTGGTTTTCTAAAACATTTTTCTTGTTACCTCTATCTGTTCTTGCAGGCTTACCTACATTTTACATTTACACGCATGCCATTCTCGGGTTTGTTCATAGTAATTACGACAACCACGCCGATTTCATAATTTTTGTAAACACTTTGGTAGTTGCCTACTATGTTTTCTCTACTATGATTCAGATCATGCAGTATATATATTGTTTCATAGGAACAAACGAACACGAAGGATTCGCTTACCTGAATAATTTGGATGCGTATTTGCATGCTGTACTTAGTGGAACATTACAATACTTAACGAATAATCCGAAAGCGGTTGCGGCGGCTTTCAATTTGACATATGCTGATTTACTGGATGCAGATGCAAAGAGTAGGCCTACAGAGTATTTGCAAAAAGGAACTGATCTTTTTACTGATTTGCATTTTCTTGCTGGCGCTGACCGAGATGCAAGGTTACACTCAAAGTACGCTTTTAGTACCTTCTTTTATACAACTGAAGCCAAATCAATGAATCGGCTAATGAATAAAACCATATACATCCAAAATAATGCAATGTTCATAACACAATATGAACAGAAAAATTGCTAAATTACTACAAGACTTTTTTGATACGGTATCATTAGTTTCTGAAGCCATCACTTGCTATTTACCGTAAAAGGAAACAATGATCTTATAGCGAGAATTTGAATCTGAAATTTGTTCGTATTCTGTTCGGAACATTGTGCATGCGACATATGTCTACAATATTTACTTCTTACAGAAAGTTGTATCAAAGTATACAGTACCCGGGATACAGTATATAATGGGAGGGGTTTAAGGATATAACGTTTTGATCCTACTTCCAATCGTTATTAGTCATTCCTTGCGGGCTTTCTATCTAGCATCATACTAAACTAGATCGTAGTCCGTTATTCAATACAAATCAAGTGAGTATAAAATAGCTTGTTCCTATCTCTAAAATAAATTTACATTTTTAAAAATTAAAATTTTTAGGTATGGTGGGAAGACATACAGATACTTATTTCAGTTTAAACCAGCCCTTTCAATATATGCACACGGATCACCAGACTGGGTACAAGGTACTCACGGAGACGAGTTAATATACGTCTTTGGGTGGCCAGAATTAATCAACAGAGGACTATCGTTTCAACCTATAGATACCTTCCTACCAGCAAACTATGCAGCGAATAATTTTACATATCCTGAAAAAGATTTAACACTTAGTCGACTAATTTTGACATTATGGACAAATTTTGCAAGTACTGGGTAACTGTATAAGACTTATTTTTATATTTATTACATATTGGTAGTGCATTTATATTTATCATTGCTGGTCGCGATACTCTAAAGTTTTTCTTCGAAAGATTCTTAAACTTAAAATAGAAAGACAATTAATGTAGTAACACAGTAACACAAAAAGCGCGCGTAACGCAATAACATTGTCTGTGCAAGGACAATATATAGATCTTGCATATAAGGAATTATAGTTTTTTTACTTTTCTCTCCTTTTTCTCTCCACGGTGCTTCATAATGATACTCGTAAACGCGTACTACAACCATTCAATAAACGCAATAAATGCAAAAAAAGATTTGCGTGTGTACAGAGATATTCAGTACTGGTAACTAAAAACAATTTATTTCGTGTTTATAATATGTTTTAGCGACCCGAATAAAGAGCTCGATCTTCCTGGTTTCAAGTGGCCATTGTTTACAGATAAACATCCTAATATTCTAAAACTGAGTGCTAATCTCTCACAATCTGGACACGACCCAGTTATCAAGCCTGATTTATTGAGGCCGGATAAGGTAGCTTTCTGGAATGAATTGGTTCCATGTTTGGAGCAGAAAACGCACCAATGTCCAGCTGGCACGGAGAATGTTAACAGTAGCACCGAAAACGAAAGTAATTATTGTTTATCTTTCTAGTTAACTGATGCTGCTAAGTGGTAAGGATCTTTTATGCTTTTGTTTACCAAATTTTATGAAAATATATATGCATTCATGTTTTGGATACAGGTAAGATCCTTGTTGGGTTTAATTAATACACCAATACGATACATGATCATTTTAACGCAATTTTTTAAATTCGAATATATTTGTTTAGATTCCAGTGCGAAATATGACGAAGATAAACTAACGGATAAAGCGAGTGAAGATTGGACATGCACACCCGATATTGGTAGACAACTTACATATATTTCTAAGTCTTTCAGTAGATTTTCGGTAACAGTTACTTTATTTGCCAACCAGTCTATTTTTGTCTTGATAACATTGCACACTTTTGGAAATTATGGTTGAGTGGGAAAAATCCAGAAACGAAACACTTCGTTTACTATCATACCGATACTCTCTAGTCTTGGAAGAAAACCATCTCTTCAACAAAGTTTATGGCAAACTAGATTAAGCCGTGCTTGGGATGAAATATATGGACGAGGTTTAACTAACTTTATTGCTTTTCTCAACATTTTAAATTTCGTGATTTTGACTGGGCATGGTACACTAAAAAATAATAATGTTAAGGAAAACATTTGAATATTTGGCAAGCATCATATTGCTTTCAGATCATGCTTTTATTTTTATTTTAGTCGAAGTGACCATATGGACATTAGGGATTATATCTGGACTTCTTCTAGTTGCCCTTATCATTGTCAGTTGTAAATTTGTAATAATTACTAAAAAGTACAAAAAGTTAGAAGCCCGCTTGGACAAATCTTCACTAATAGACACTCTTGATATGGAAGCAGAACATCAATTATAAACTTAAAAACCAGGTAAATATAAATTCTGGTGAAATCTGCCATTCAAGAGGAAAAGGAAAGTTGAGAGTTTTCCGAAGACAACTACATGTGCAGGACGAATTAGTTGGTCACAAACATAAACCTAATAGAGCATACGAAACATGGTGAATTATTCATAAAAAAAATAGATAAATGTGATAATATGTTTATACCTTTTACCGTAACCTACAGAACTGTTGATTTAAAAAGCAGTTGGAGACGAAGCGTCTAAGCGTTGCATGGTTATCGAAAGTGACTAGATGTATTATTACCGAGATAAGTAATTTATTATGCTAACATGAAACTGTGTCAAATCTATGATGTCACAAGGAAGACATAATAGCAGGAACATCTTGTTAAAAAACTGCAAATTACAGCTAGCGAAAGAAGGCTTTGCGGTGGATTTTGAAATTTATTAGTCATTCCACTAGTCATCAGGGGTGAGAGGTACAATGTATATTCTGATAACTGGGAAATTAAAATTAAAAATAACTAATTGCCGTGTATAATTACGCTCATACATAATAAAAATTAAAAGTCATTTTTCGCTAGCTGTGAACTGGAGATCCTCTTAAATACTAAAATTTAGCCAAGTCTAAAGGTTTATTAACACAGGTCTGGTGAGAAAACTGTTCTCGTAATCCTAACCAAAAAGTGTTTTTAACATTAAAATAATAAATTCAAGATGGTAAACTTTTGGAAAAATATAATTTAACAAAATTAATATCAAGCTATTTCAGAAACATAGACTTTGTTTTTGATTCCCAAAGTTTGGAATGATGGTTTGAAAAATAAATATTATAAAATGGAACATGTACAGTTATTCGGAAACATATTTTTCCAAGTTTTGAAATATGACGCTTTTTAGAATAAAAATTAAGTATAAAACAAATCTGCAATTCCAGTTACAAATATAATCATAATATTAATTTAATTTCTTCAATATGTGCAGCTGAATTACAGTTGAACCATATAAAAACATATATACTAAAAAAACTGACATCAAAAATCATGATACAAATGTACAGTACTGCAATATAATAATCAGTTTTTAGCATCAGTATGATATATTGTTTTTCTTCTGAGATTATATAATATTATAAACCACAAACCACCCGTTTATTCCGACTGGGGGCTTGATATGTCATACTCAGATTCGTTATACCTGGTCCAACTTTGTTCTTTAATTACTGAAAACTCGATGTACTTTAGCATTGAAATTTAACTCGCAACTTTTTAGTAGCAGGAAAACTTATTTTGTAGGTAGCTCCTGGGACGTTGCAGTGTGAAATGGTAATGATTATAACTATTATTAATTACATTTTATTGATGATACAAGCAGCGGCTGATATCATCAATGAGCCATCTGAACATACATTCAACGAAAGTGACAACGGGAATATTATTGCAATACCCGATGAGTACACAGTCCAACTTAATTCAACAAGTACGCATGAAGAAACAGATTCAGATATATTCGGAAATCAGGTTGAAGATGGGCAAGGAAATCAACCCGTTTAAGAAACCAACCAAAAATAGTAACATGCTTGGATCTGTGTTATTTACGATAGTGTTTTTACCGAAGAAACTGCTAGATAATTGTAAATTCATCTGTCAATATATGATATTATCAGATACATGGAATCTGTTCTAATTGATATATATTTTAGAAGAAAAGTTTATTCTAAACTCTGTGGAAACAAGAAAAAAAAATCAAGGAGCTGGATGCATGACGCCTAGGCAGACCAGGCAATTGTGAGATGCTTGATCCTGTGAGCTTGTACAGCATTGTAGTTTTATAGTACTAAAAAGTTATAATTATGTTTGTAAAGTTCTTTAACACAATCTCGCTGTTCTGTGCTAGCTGCACGAACGAAAGTGATGTAAATAATTTTCAATAATACATATATGAAGACAAAGTACAACAGTTTTTATTGTTTGATGACATGTAAACTTTGGTTTTATAGCAATAATAATAAAAAATTATTTACTTCAATTTTTGCAGTCAAAAAAGGTTGAATTGCAATTGAATCACGTAGCAACAAGTATAAAGAAATATGATAAAGCATAGAGATCAAAACTTTACATACTTCAAGTACTGAAAGTTACGGATGTAGAAATTGTATAAAATACCAACAGCGGTATGGAGAATGCTTTTCTTCACAGATAAATGATATGATATGATATAGGGGGACAATTCACTAGGAAGAAGTTTAATTAGTGTTGGGTACTGAATTTGTATCTTCGAAAAATGCCCGGGGTACTCATGGTTTTTTGACTATGGGTATGTGCGGCTCAACCCACTGCAAAATTTTAGCTTGTGGTAGCAAACCCAATCCAATTTTTTTGAAATATAAGGTTAGCAGTCCAATTTTTGTGAAACATAAGGGTAGCAATCCAAAATTTTAAAATATTTGAGTAGCAATCCATTTTTACGCAAACTGATAAGTAGGTAGGGGGCCCGTTGAGCGCCTTCCAGTAGACGGCGCCACCATAGCGGTCAAATGTCAAAGGTCATATGTCACGACCTTTCCGTAACCGGAAGTATTTCAATTCCCGCCAATTTTAACGGTTTTGGCGCGGATATTATAACGGTTCTAAAAAACCGTTAAAACCGTTGGATTTTGGCGCCAATAGAACGATGAAATTTGATTCGTAATTAAGTGTTGCTATGTTTTTTAAATTACGGTATCAATATCATCATATTGCCA
>JAOXYB010026524.1:0-15724 GCA_028565635.1 Phoronis ovalis
GTAGTAATTCTAGTGATTCGGAGTCTGAAGACGAAAGATTAATAGCCAATCCTGTGAAAACACATTCTGGACGTATATTGCGAAGCAAACAATTCTTTGGTGACTGATTAAGTAAAGGAAGTTCAAAATATTTCGTTATACAATAACTATTTTAATGGATTACACAATATATACAGGAGTTGCAATATATACACAAAAGAAGTTTGAAGGTATAAAAAGTGGCACAATGTATCACGGCAAAAAAGAGTCCCAAATGCACAAGATTGCAGGAAATCACATGAAATATTTCCCGGGGGAGCATGCCCCTGGACCCCCCTAGTTTCGCTTGGCGCCCTGCGGGCAATATATACAGGAGTTGCAATCTATGCACAAAAGAAGTTTGAAGGTATAAAAAGTGGCAGAATGTATAATGGCAAAAAGAGTCCCAAAATGCACCAGATTGCAGCAAATCACATGAAATATTAAAAAAATTTCCCGGGGGAGCATGCCCCCAGACCTCCCTAGTTTCGCTTTGCGCCCTGCGGACAATATATATACAGGAGTTGCAATCTATACACAAAAGAAGTTTGAAGGTATAAAAAGTGGCACAATGTGTTATGATAAAAAAGAGTCCCAAAATGCACCAAATTGCAGCAAATCACACGGAGGGGGTCATAATTTTTGTGCATGCTCTTAGGGGGGGTTGCCATTTTTTTGGCAAACCCTGGAGGGGGGTTGAAGTTTTTTGTGCACCATGTTTTTGAAATGCACCAACCCCCCTGTGGTAATTTCTGACCAGTCCCTAAAGAGGCAAACCTATTGGCTTTGTACATTTTCTTTCTTCTTTCTTCCAATTTTCTCGAAGTGGTTACAGTTAGGGGCATGATGCTTCTGATGTGATATCCCCAGGGAGGGAGGGTAATATTGGCCTTGAGTTCAAGAAATCATTTGGAGGTCAAAGGACAAATTTATTAAGTTACTTTTAAAAAACGTTCCTAAATGATAGTTTCGGATTAGAAAGAGGCCATGTTAATAACATTTGAGAATATTTAGAAGGTGTTTTTTAGTTGTTTTTTTTGGTATCTTTTCAATTAATTTATGGAGGGAACAAGCTGCAATTCAGTAATATATATGAAGTTTTAACGCTGCGGATAATGGACTAGCTAAAAGAGAAGCAATATTTCCCATATGTCTCCTGAGAAAGCTTCTGATTTCTAAATAACAAATTAGTACATCCCGTTTTGCTGCAATAAAACTGATCGAATTCGTTATAATAAAATTTATAATGAAATTATTATGGTTCGACTTATTTGTTTTTTTAGTTGGATGCAGCGCGCATTGTACACTGTTGCTTCACAATAAACTGATTTTACATGTCAGCAATATAATTTCCAACAGTTCGTCCATTTCCAGGTATAATTTCTCGTCAACTAAAAGAAACTATAAAATTAGCCATTTTCCGATAGATTGCATAGGGTACATTTAAAAAAAACACGATACTGACCAGTCCATAGGAACATTGTTTTTCTGTTGCTAATTTTTGATAAATATAGGTACCATTTAGTATACGTAAATCACATGTTTACTCTGCGACCCTTTGTATTGGTATAGATCTTTTTAGTAATGAGTTTATTTTAAAGGAAACAGAAATATCTGCCATCATTAAACCACAGTTTACATATTTTATCAGATCAGTACCCAGTATAGGTACTTTTGTACTAAAGATACTAACACTCTGACTAAACTTCCGCCTAAACATGGCAAGAAGATGTCAACTAAATGGTTATCATCATATCCAAATATAGTTACAGTTTGATGAACTGTCCTCTCAAGAAGTTCTCGTTTTAACTTTTAAAATGTTTACACAATTATTGTTCATTCTTAATTTAGAAATTGTGTGCGCAATACAATTCCAGCCGGGATGGCAATATGTATTCGGAAAGACAAATTTCTTTTCCGTTTGATAAAAAAGACAAATGATGTTGCAATGTTGTGGCAGACAGAAAACCGGAAAATATCTTATGCCGCGCTTTATAAGTTTAGAAAATCAGGAATGTAACATGTGCGAGTTATCTAATTACACAATTATACGCAAATAAAAATACTGATTCTGGAAAGAAAAATCCCACTATTTATAAACAATGTGATGACAAATTTATATAGATAATTATTTTTTCATTAATATTCTCCTTTCTTGATAATTATAGATCTAACTATTGTGGGTAATAAAACTTATTACAGGTTTTATGAAGTCTTGTTTTTTAACTATGAAACATTTCACTTTAATCATTCGTGCCTCGTAGTTTACATAGCTCATTACACCATTTGCAGAGTGGAAAGAAGTGAAGGGTTTCTCATTGATGATTGTTTGTATCTGAAAATTAATAGTCCGGGATCTACATTACTTAAATTTGTGCTTTTGTGCTCTTATCATCAAGATGTCATAAAAGTTGATGTATTTAGAATGATACTTCACACTGTCCTAACTACAATCTGTATTACATTCAAAATTTAGGTAGTTTTGCTTGAAGGTTTTATTTAGTTATCTTTGCTTTGCACACCTCTTTATTTCTTGAAAGAAAAAATATACGAAAGCTAAATTCCTCCTGCGGCTCTTGGTATCCAAGATATCCACAGAACATACGTGAAGATGAGTTGTCTCAGTTTGATCTTATTAACGGATCTACTTTAATCAATTACTTATTTGTCTAATGGAATAATCAAACACTTCAATAATTAATTTAAGCGTGAAATAATTGTTGACCAAGCAAAGGAACAAAAATATAATAGAAATATTTCTTCATCCACCTTGAACTCTTTAATTTATCTTTAAAATGATACAACTGTCATGCTCCATCTGTCATTAAGAAAATATTCTACAAATTAAGCAAATGTTACCTTATCTTGATATTTACTTTAAAATTTTCTAAAACCAAAATAGAAAAAAAAATCAGTTTTGCTAACATTTCATATATTAATATTTCTGTTTCTGCATTTATATCTGAAATAACTTATATTTGTTTAATGTGTTTAAAACAATTAATAACTTTATAAAAACTATTAGATTTTTTCTCGATCAATGCTACTTTGGATACGTAGTTATTCTGGGTGGTAATATCGGACATAGTTTGATAGCGCATCAACGATCCGGGGAGACACTTTGGCTATACATTTATTTTTACTCCTGTGTCTCTAGCTCTGTGATAACGCTTCAAAATCCTTACATCTGAATAAACTTCACGTAGAATTAGATCAATTAATTAGAATTAGTAAAAAAGACAGCAGTCTATTATAGATGAATAATGTAACATTTCTGTTGTTGTTTCTCAAAGAAAATTCAAACTTCTGAGTACAATCATCTGTGTCCACGTCCCACGTTAAAATAATATTTTTAAATTCCGTTTCTTCAGCAGAATAAAAATATATAATTCACAACCGTGTGTACCCCCCTAACAGACCTTTATCGAACCTCCACAAATTAGGTGATTAAAATAAACCAATCGGAAGTCACGTAATGACGATCAGCATTGACAACTATACCACCAGTTACGTACGTATACGCCCGGCTCCAAAAAGTATATAAAAGAAAATGTCTTGCCTTTGTTAAGGACAGATCGAGTATACGGAAAAGGCAGAGAGTTACAACGCGGGAAAGTTCGTATTATTGCAAGAGTTTTTATGATCACTGCTGGCGGAAAAAATTATTTCAGTTAATTTTTGCTAGAAACAGATATTATTAAAAATGAATCTCAAAATTTTTATTTTGATTTGTATATTATTTGAGATTGCAGCAACTGCTCCGACACAGGTAAGACAATATTTCTATTTTTAATTCTTAGCAGATTTGTTTATTTTATGTAAGTGCACTCAATAAAAGTAGTTAGAAAATGTTCATTTACTATTTTTAATTTTTTTGAATTAATGTAAGTAAAACAATAGTAGTATACAATGCTTTCATTCAACTTCTTCAATTTAATTATGGTAAGTTAAATTTTCAGGTAGAGGAAGGCCTGTCTAAACAACTGGAAAACGTCCTTCAAAGTATAATCGCCGAAAAAGAAAAACACAATCAACTAAAAACTCCAGTTTTGGTAAGATTATTTTCAGAGAATATTATCTAGATTAAAATAATTTTTTTTAAAGTTTCTCTCTTTATTGTGATAAAACTTTCGTCCATGCACCGATTCAGTACATGAACATTTTGTTGTTTTAGTAGCAGAAACTATGCGGTTCAAGATAATACTTAAGTTTACGTTGTTTAACTGTAATTAGGTAAACTACTTAAGTACCTATAAATATATTTTTGTGGAGACTCAGAAATGTTAAGTTTAAAAATATTTATTATCATGATGTGATTTAGTTACGGAGTGTCACATTTAATACAGTTTCAAATTTATATAATATGATACGATATGTTAAAATAAGCTTTAGATAATACAGAAGTATGTATTACTTCTAAAATAAACATTATTTTTTGTAAACAGTACATGCAATTATATTCTTCATGATATACTTTTTTTCTAATTTTATTACATTGACATCTGGAACATCGTAAACGTATGTTATTTCGCTATTATGTAAACTCGTTATTTTAGTGAGGGTAACGTTAGAAAAGGTGTTTAATAAATTTCCAGCATCATGTACTTACTTTGGTAACAAAGCGGTCACAAAAAACAGCGTAATAGCTTTGAAATATGATAGGATTATAATATTGAGATGTAATAAATAAAAGTTATGTTTCCTAGTAAATTTTGAAATGTAGCCATAGAATGTAATACCATTTAAATACTCATAAAGTACGAATAAGTAGTAAGTAATCGAATTTGTTAAAAGAAATTAAACTTTTTATCATTGCACAAATATTTAGATAAATGATAAAATTTACTAGAGGTAGATAAACTATCACGGCTATATTGACATAGGCATTACGGTGCCCCCACTAAGCTTGCAGTAAATTTGGTTATTACATAATTAAAAAACAATAATAAATCATTTGAAAGATTTTCGTATTTTATGAAAAGTAAAACCAATATCTCCCATATAAAAATGGGTAAAACACAAAGTTTTGCTATAAAACGATTAAATGTATGTTCCCTATTTTGAACTCCCTACGGATGTGTACTGGTTTTCTCTATTTTAATAAAATTCCTTACTATAAAATGTTTCTGTACTATTTTACAGAACAAAAGTGGAAAACCGTCTGGCGACATGATTGATGTTGTGCCAGAAGAAGTTGAATCGCCAAATACATTAGAATCTGATATGAAATTGTCTACAGAACAACTAAATGAGATTGAGGAGTCAGTTAAATCACAAAACGATGATCCAACCAGACTGGCAAGAAGTGTTGGTACAATTACTAAAAGGAAAGCTATTTTACACGAGAAATATAGGTGGCCAAAGGAAATGATACCATATGTCCTGGACGATTCGTTAGGTAAGTTTTCATATTCACAATTGACATCTTCCTATGTAGAATTACTGTGCACAGTTCGGGAAATTTTGGAGAAAAAACAGAATAATATCAAACTGATACAACTTTAATTTAGAAGTATTGTTGTTTATAAGCAATTTAGAGATATTTTTTTCAAAATTAAAAACTAATAAACAGCATCACGTAATTAACATAAAGCTTAAAACAATAGAACATACCGCGAGCTTACAAAAAGTAATGTTTCGATCAGTTTATTTTAACAGTTTGAGGTATTTTTTTCTAGAAGTTACATGTACCTCTGCTTACATCTCAGATCGGGCTTGCGTGTAACTTTGTATTAATTTCTTTGTAATTATTCATTATCATTAGGTTTACCTGGTATCCTTGATTCGTGCCAGTTTCATTGTCGTTGTTATAAAGACTGTATTTACACTAAGTGCTACAAGAAATGTAGCTTTTAATGAAACATTTATATAAATTCATGTTTTCACCTTCATCTTTTTCTCAGGTAAATACAAACAAGCTGTATTGAATGGGATGAAACACATTGAAGACAACACCTGCGTTCGCTTTCATCCGTACGATGCAGCTATTGCTAGCAAACTTGGTCACGACGATAGAGTTAAAATTTGGAGGGGTTCTGGGTAAGTATTGATGAATATGATTTTTACTAAATATAATTTAAATCAAAGTTCGTGATATATTTT
The DNA here is from genome assembly GCA_028565635.1 of Phoronis ovalis. Classification (NCBI taxonomy): domain Eukaryota; kingdom Metazoa; phylum Phoronida; family Phoronidae; genus Phoronis; species Phoronis ovalis. The sequence goes on from JAOXYB010026524.1 coordinate 6,121, forward strand.
TCATATCTAAATCTTGCAACAACGTTTTTGTTTTCCTATTGCTAGAACATTGTAAACAGGCACATGCTACCTGTGGTCCATGTTATTTGCCACTAAAAATGTTGTATATTGAAAAGAAGTTGCTAGTTGGAGAACTAGCGCCAGAAAAAGTTTTTCGCCCTTGATCTATACGTTGCACTGCTTATCTTCAACAGGTGCTATTCCGACATTGGTAAGCGTGGCAGCGGAGAACAAGAAGTGTCCATCGGAAACAACTGTGACGGGGTAAGTTCACGAGAAGATATAACAATTATGCCATTTTATACCCAAATTTATCATTTACTTAGTGTATAATTAAGTAGAAATCCCCGATGTAAGACTTTGCATCCTTTTGGTAAATTGTCGTCAGAACAATCTCGTAGATGCAAGAACTGCATTGCAATCCTAGTATTATATGATCCTATTGTAGGCTGGTCATTTCATGACATCAAATTATAAAAGTATATCATTATATCCCCAAAAAGCTATTACAACGTTTAAAATCTGTGTTAAACCCCAAAAACTTTTAAAAACATTTCACCTGTTTGTTCCTTTTCTTAATGCCACATATTTGCACACCTATCCAGTGTCATCAGATTTAGTACTTCCTAAACGCTTTGAACATATATTCCTTGTTTGGTTTTCTAGCTGGGAACTGTGGTTCATGAATTGATGCATACACTTGGCTTATATCATGAGCAATCTCGGCCAGACCGGGACCAATATGTGACAGTGCATACGAAGAACATTGAGGATCATAACGTATACAACTTTAATAAATACGGACATGATGAAATTAAAAGCTTTGGTGTGCCATATGATCTTGGAAGCCTTATGCATTATAAAGGAAAGGTAAGGTATATCATTATCAATATAATGCGATAATTATTTAGTAAATATTTTTTTATATTAAGTAACCAGGTTTGAACGAAATAATTAATTACTCTTTCATGCATATTATTGTTACTATTTTTTAATGTAAGTAAAAAACGAAGTATACGAGATTAACTTTTGTCGTATGTTATCTCAGCGATAAATATAACGTGAACAGACGCGTGATGTAAAGAATTAACGACAATGATGTTAACTCTTATATATTAAATGAAATAAAAAATTATGTTTTATATAGTATTTTGCCAAACAGCCAGATGTTCTTACTATCGAAACGAAGGACCCCAATATGCAAAGCAGAATTGGACAACGGGAAAGACTCAGTTTCATAGATGCCATGGTTATTAACAACATGTACAACTGCAATGGTAAGAGAATTCTAGCTGATGCAAAACATTTCACATTCAATGAAATATAAACAGCTGTGAGCTGTGAAAGGTGGATATTTTGTTCAGAGTGTTAAAACTAAAGACGGTAATTATAAGTATCATCACTAACATCATCATTATCAGCATCATTATTGTCATCTTTCTCGGCATGTTTTAGGTCATAATCTTAATTATACTGATCATCGTCATCGTCGTTGTCATAATCATCATGATTTATTAATTCATTCATTCATGTACGTAGGATTTTTAATATTAGGTAGGATAACTATACCCTTGTCATTAGCATTCATACCCTTGGGATTACACGTTAGCAGTGATATCATCATTCAGTTACGTAGTAATGGCAATATTTAAGTTAGCAGCATGTGTATTATAACAATATACTACGTCGTGTTTCAGATGGCTGCGGAAATACAGGCTTGACATGTGAAAACCATGGATACATAGGACCTAGTTGTGCTTGTGTTTGTCCTCATGGTATAGCTGGACCAACATGCACTGATATAGCTCCTACAGCAAGTCGTAAGTACAATAGTAAATAATACTATATAATGGAAATAAACAAGGATTGTTATGTTTATTTCAGTAATTGTGTGCTGTTAACAAAGAAGTTTTGATGCGAATACTCTATTGAACTGTATAAATGAGACTTATAAATATGATAATTAGAAGACGCCATCAGACAAAGTCAGAAAATGTTTTTATTATGTAGTAAACCTTTTAAAACAATATTTACAGCATGTGGTGACGTATTGACAGCTCCTTCTGGAACCTTTACTACACCTGGATATCCTAACGATTATGGTAACAATCGGGATTGTAACTGGTTGATTCAGGTAAGAATCCAGTCCAAGGTATATTTATTGAAGTAGACTATGTGTCTAGTTGTTTTGGGTATACTAAACATTTTAAGACATGTACAACTTGATTCACGGCATCATCAAAATCTCATTCAAAAATTCCATATACCAAAAGTAATTGTTAAACTCTTCATTAAACTAAAAGGGTTAAATTATGTCTTGCTTTATTTTTGTGCAACTCGTTAACAGAATCATTTACCTTGACAGCTAAACCATATCAGTAATTTCAAAGCTGAGTTGTAATAAAAAGGGACTTATTGCAAATTGTAATTGCTATGCGTATTTTAGGGGCCACCTGGTTCGACCATCACTTTAAAGTTTGATACTTTTGATGTCGAAGACGATTCGGTTTGTTATTATGACTATGTGGAAATAAAGAAACACGGAGCTGAACATGCTGGCCCAAGGTATAAAACATCTTGATGACAACGTAATACATTTAAACATAACAACTTCGTACTATATGATAAACCTTGGAAAATTAATCAGACTGGGACCTATTATCTTGCCTCTTTGTCTATGACTTCTAAGATTTTCCATATTAATATCACTCACTTATTCAATAAAAGTCGAGAAACTATAAAGCTAAGTGTTACTATGTGTGGATATTTTCTCGTATGTACTGATATTTTTATTCTAAGTTAATTAAAAATGCAAATATTCGCTATTTCTAGGTTTTGTGGAAAAGGCCCACAGAAAGAAATAACTTATCATGGTACAAATCTTGTAGTGATGCTCCACTCGGATGATTCCTATACGGAAAAGGGATTTAAAGCAACGTACGAAATACAGCAAACAACCAGAGGTAAATTTGAAAGTATTATATTTATGTAACATAATTTCTGACAACTTAACTGCACCGTATAACCATTTCCCCCACAAATTCTTAACACACCTTCGTCGTTAAAATCTTTGATGACCTTTGACGACAGCAGACATTTGTCATTTTAACCTATTTCTGTCTCAGACTGCTCTAAAATATAGTTCTCAAATATATGCAAATTTCGTGTCTCAAATATCCTTTAAATCTCATCCAATGAATGTTTCCTCTCATAGAAAGAGTTCAAGTAACAAAATAACCACCTATATCCTGACAATTACCTCATCCCTACTGTGAGACTTCTAACTGGCAATTGAACTGGTGGCAAATACTATTGTTTTCTCATAATTATGTCAACTGGCTAATGGTTGTGGCGTTCTATGAAGTGTTTAGTAGTACAATATGTAACTTGTCGGTTTTAATTTCTTTCAGCCGATTTCTAGCTTTCAACTTTATGACAAGCTACTAGCTGTATTGGGTTATATTTGATCTAATTCAACTAAACATTTTAAAAAAATCAAGAATTTAACTCGATATCTCGCCCATGTATACTTTAGTCAAATATTTTATAATATTTATCTTCAAAATTAAGTACAATACTATTGCATTGTCTTCCAGTTGATGGTGGCTGGTCTGACTGGGGTATCTGGACTCAATGTCACAAGACATGCGGTCTTGCTCACAAGTTACGCGTGAGGCACTGTAATAATCCCGCACCTACTAACGGTGGACTCAACTGCACAGGAGAAGACATTGAATTTTCAACTTGTGATTTGCCAGCTTGTTAAAGATCTGAATACCAAGACAAATACATTCAGTTGTTAACTATTGGTAGTGCTCCCCAAGATGTATGGTCTACTGACAGACAGACTATATAATATTTGTACGCCATGTGCAATCTGAATAAGTCCAGCTGTTACTAGTGTGTTCCTCCACAGGAGCTGAACACCAACAGATGCATTTATTCAAACTGCAATGGATGAAGAAGCAAGAATGTACATTTTAACGAAACAAATTTGTTTTGGCAAAAAGGTGAATGTAAGATCATAGACAACTCGTTTGACAAAGGATATTTTGGTTGGACATTTGGAAACACTCTGTCACCATCGTTTCATTGAATGAAATATATTACTTTTTAGTTTCCATTAGTTTCTTAGACTGGACTACTTCTGGTTCAAGTTAAGATATTTATTTCGAACGCAGGCAAACATTTTTGGTGGCCTATTATTAAGAATTTTTAAGAAAATACATGAAAAGTTATAAACAGTAAAACAACTGTAGTGTTGTAGAGATATTAATATGTTATATATTTGAAATGAATCAATCTTTATATGTATTTTACAAATAAAGTGTGTGAATGCATGTTTGTGTTTAGCATAGCAGCAAATAAAAGCCATCATTCTGGCAAAAATTAACGTTTTTAGGCATTTTTATGACCATCCACGCAGGAGCCGGGCATATAGTCGGAGACGTCGTTGTTGTCCGTAACGCTTTTTTCTCACGTTTTTACCCGATCAGCTTCATATTCGGCTCAGGATAAATACAGGTCAGCATGAACTTCACAACTGTTCCAAGCTTACATTTGTCTTGTTGGTAGCATCTTCTATTCCTCTATTATAATTTTGTTCACTTACTTATATTGAGAAAAATAAACACATTCCAGTACCTATAGCTGATGCATGTTTATCTTGTGGCGAATGACAATTGGTATGTCAACCGAAAAGAAAACATCGTAAACAGTAGGATGATCATGCGAGAGATGATGAAAAAATCTAAGTTGCTATAAGCAAAGAATACATTTAGCAATTTTGGCAAGACGCAAAAGGGAGCAATCTGCCCGCAGACTGGACCGGAGTTATTGTTACTTGTCATTTGTTGTGAACAGTCTAACATTGGATGTTTTTGTAAACAAAACAACACCCAACAAGAGCGAAATAATGTCATTAAACTTTTGACTTCACTTTTGCCCAACCGAGATAAGCCTTTCCCTGTGTGAATGACCTATTTTACTAGCTACCCGCTTTGTCCACTGGTATACCTATAATTGTAAACTGCAATTTGGGTGGGTGTCAAGATTTTCACGGGCACTTTATATATAAATAAAAGGATTATCGTTCTTCTGCTTTTCGATATAACTGACTATGGTTTAGCAGGAACACCAAGTATCAGATTATTTGAAAACTTGTTTACCTAGATCTCCGGCAGATATCTATTATGGCTCAGCTAAAGTGAGGTGTTCTACCTTACAAATAGAAACAGGTAGATATACAAACCCAAGAACACCTGAGCATTTGCAAGTTTAGCCAGAATAATCATATTGAGGATGAAACTCGCTTTCTTTTTGCAAATTATTTGAAAACATTAGAACAGAGTGGCTGGGATTTATTTATTGTGTGTGTAGGGGTTTTGATATTTTGCATGTCAGAAAATCAAGTGAAAAGAACTGCAACTTTTATTCAAAATGCTTTCTTATGTAGACTGTCATTATATATTAAATAAACCTATACCGATTGATTTATGTAAACTTGTTTGTGACTTATAGGCTGGGTATACTTTTGTACGTGTCACGGAAATAAATAAATATTCCTATATTACGTAAATGCAATTAATGATATATCATTTGTAAGACTAGTTTATTTGATTTAAAGATGAACAAGTATAAAAGTATAAATAGCTATTACTTTGACAGAAAACGACAGTAAAGAAAAATTAAAACTTTATATATATTTACTAAGAAATGAGAAATGTCACACTGTTCTACAATACCAGAGATTATTGTATACATGATAATATTGTTCGACTGCCACAATTTTCATATTGCACTTAACAACAAGCAGTTGATGGCAACATATCTATTTTAAACACTTGAATCAGAAGCCATTTCATTATCTACAAAAGCTAAATACAGCAACTATTCTCTATAAACATGTATAAATCTAAAAGTTACAGTTTGTGACTATAAAATATCTGAGCCAATGTGTATGTAAAACACAAAAATGATACTATATAATACTGACAAAGAATATAAGAAGCACCACACAGCAAAATGAGTGAGACTTTATCATTTGCATACATGCCAAACACTGTGGTGCATCACTATAAAATTATTTAAAAACACCAAAGCTTGTTAATGTATTCACCAATGTCTTTGTGTAATAACAGTTTTTCAATAGTATTTTGATTGGAGAGTACCAGCTACATTATGTACATATGAGTATTTTTATCAAGTTTATGTTCCTGTGGTTAAAGTTTTTTGCCACAGGCACTTTTAAGAGTTTTTGAACCTCTGCTCCCAAGTTTGTCATAATCATAGCAATGGACAACACTGGGAATAATACTACTTACAATCAGAATAATTACATATTTCTGTGCTTACAGAATAATTACATATTTCTGTGCTTACAAAGAGCATCATGTACACATAGCATAACATAAAATACTTCATATTCTAAAACTTTACATTTTAAAATTTCTGAAACTTAATTCAGGAAAGGAAATATTTAACAGTGGTCTTAAGACATTGTAAACTGTATTTTTGGCACGTTCTAAGTGATAATTGGCCCCATGTGATAAATTTCGTATTTTTATTTTTGAAATATATCTGAACTAAAATCATGTGTTTCAAAGACCACTGAAACAATATTTGTAAGTTTCTGTTAAAAGAGGTAGAGATATTTTTATTTTCTTATCTTCTTGACATCTAGTTTTCCCGCTAAAAAGCATGACCGGCAACAAAAGCCTGAATAAACATCGTGATTGCAGTAACCAAATCGCACAATTACATTACAATTTGCTAAGCTCGGACGGTCACGACAAGACTTAGGTGCTGTCGTTGCTGAAAGAAAAAAATATCGTCTGGCTACATTTAGGGATAAAATCCATACATGATGTACATGCTAAACCTTCTGCCTGACCAGAAACCTCATCATCATGATAATTTTGAACATTACAATTATCACCAATTTCATCAATGAAAATTATAGCTATCATTCTTAACGATAAAGAAAAATATATAAAACAAATCTATACACTCCTATGTTAAAACCTATGAACCTTTACCAAACAGACTGAAACCTAATAAACGTTGTAGACATTGACAATACTTACGTTTGGGTTTGATCTTGAGGGTAGTAGAAACTGATGATACTTCAGCCCCATTATCAGCTGTACATGTGTAACTCCCACTATCTATCTCTGAAGCATTAGCAATCTTGAGCATTCCTGTGCTACTGTCCATAACACGATCATCATATATTATAAATGAATCGTCTTTTAACCATGAAGTCTGGGGCACTGGGTATCCAGTAGTGACACACTTCAATACAATATCCTTGCCTGACCTATATGTGGTGTTATGTGGTTCTAAGCGGACTGTGACAGGAGCTGAAAAAGATTAAGGTGTTGTGCTTAACATCAAACATTCTTACCCAACTCAATTAGCAACCCACAAAACCTTGACAGGTACAGCTTATAATGATGAAAAAAATACTATGCCTGCAAAAATTAGAACCACAATATTCCTTATTGTCCAAAGATTGATCAATGTAGTTGTCATTTCATGAGAAATATTATATCTACATACAATACCATTAAGATGCTATTATGATTGCATCACAACTTCTTTTATTTAACTCGCATTCTTCTAGCAATGTTAAAGTTATGACTACTACCTAACCATAACTAGAAACACCTGGCGTAGACCTGTAACCAAAATACGTGCTTTATATTTCTTTACCTTCTAGTCCCAATGTCACAATCTTCCGCAGTTGACCAATAATATTCTTAGCTACACAGGCATAGTCTCCTTCATCAGCCGGCCGTGTGGAATAAATCACAAGGGTATTATTCTCCATGATACTAAAGCGATCATCACTTCCTGGCAGAGGGACATTTCCTTGAAACCAAGAGACCGTAGGTTTCGGGATACCAGTAGCATAGCAAGACATATGCGCTGTTTCACCAGGAGCAACAATTTCTATAGATGGACTAGCAGCAAAACTTACAGGCACTAAAATGAGATAATTGTAACAAATGTGACTGAATTTGATCTATACAGTCAAGGATATTATGGTTTTTGACACTTATTTGGCAAAAAGGACTATAAGTTGCAATGATTCCCAATTCCAACAAAACACCTCTGGATCACATAAAACATTGTTCAGCACATTCCATAACAAATTGATAAAATTTTGTAATTTTTTGAGTTCTCCAACTTAATAGCATCTAATTAATTAATATATACATAACACTGCTGTGGCCATTTTAATTTCCATACAGAAATACTGAAATAGGCAACTCTTAGCAACATTACATTTTACTGCTTTTCTGAATAAACTGCTTACAGCAGATAAAATATCGGAAACATAAAGCAAAGTCATCTTTCACTACCTCTTATTTCAATAATATATTCTTTTGTGGCTGATTCTCCTACTCCATTATATGCTCTGCAGATGTAACTTGCAGTATCATTAGGTTTGGCATTCCTGATAAGGAGAGAGTCATCTCCCAACTTCTTCAGTCGCCCATCATAATTACTTATGACAATAGGATATCTGGATTAAATCAAAAAAATAAAATTAATTATGCTACTGTTGTGTAGTGTTTATGCATGAGCAGACGTAGCAAAACCAATCAAATCAATTTCACATTTGACTGTTTAATGATACACTACACGAGTTTGTGGGACTGATAATTTATAAGATTTTGGTAGTTGTGGGATTGATTGCATGAGCATGCATGTAGAATTGATCATTCATAAAATGTTGGTAAAATTGATTGCATGAGCATGTTGGGAGTTGGTGGGATTAATCATTCATAAAACGTTGGAAGTGGTCGGATTGTCAGTCATGGCTGTTCCATCAGTTGATGATATACCCGCTATTTTCTGTTTTTATGTAGATGCAAAGTTGCAAACTACCAATCACTTAAACTATAAATAAAGGTTTATCTGCCTTTAAAACATCAGGAAACAATGCTGTAGAAAAAAATTATTGTATTATACCACAATATAATTTCATAACTCATATCAACAGGAAAAAATTCTAAACATTATATTTATTTTTAATTTTGAAGATTTTAATAATTTCTAATAAATGTATGCTTGGAGTGCATGTATACTATTATGTGGGAGACTGAACAGCCATGCATAAGAAAGGACTGTTATGTTTATTTGGCTACACCACCTTATACTTAATACATGCAACAAGAGAGGTGTTTAAAAAAGACAGGCACAACAAGGTTTTTTTTACAGGGAAGTAGGACCCTTTCAAACTGCAGTATCCCCATTATCGCCACTAGTGGGCCGTGTGCTACCTATTATACAGTGCAGTACGTTTTTTTCCCTGGAATTGTATTTATTTTTCTGCAAAATTTCTTACTTAATACTTTTTCCTGGAAATATTTTGAAATATATATTCCAAAGTATAAAGAAATGCATTCTAACAGGAAAGGTCTTTAAAAATATTTGAAATACATAGTACATTCTACCTGGGAAATATGAATTATAATACCTCTTAAAACTAGACATTCGGTGAGTTGTAAACAACTCCAAGAGTGTACCCCCAGCCAAGAATGTTGCCAGTTGGAGAGACTGGCCCTAGTGAAGTTTACAGCTGGTGAGAAGTAGA
>JAOXYB010026535.1:0-15722 GCA_028565635.1 Phoronis ovalis
GGGTCACTTTTTATACCTACAAGTCTTTCAAAGGGGTGTTTTTTAGCAGCCTATATACGCGTTTAGGGGCTTTTTTTTTAAACCTGTGTTTGCGCATGTGGACCCACCCTTTACATAAGTGCCCTCCCCGGGGGATCCAGGGTTTTCGAATAGGGATTAATTTTAAGGAAAGTAAATGAATCCTTAAAGTTATGCTGTGTTATACAATGTCTTTCTCGATATCAGAGGTCAGGCGAGCATCTGAACTCTCTTAATCCACCACTACACTACATGGTTCCATCTTTATGTTAGAGTTATAAAAGGTAAAAATGCATTATATTCTTACACGCTTGTGACATCCCTTTTGTATTCTTGTAGCCTTTGATCCTTCCAAATCATGTGGGCTTCGGACCATTGGCCCCAGCAAACAATATCAATGCCATTAAACTGGAAGTGATGTATGATAACAAAGAAGAGATTCAAGGTCAGTAAGCAATAAAAAAAGCTGTCGAAACTATAATTAACACGAGGTTGGAAATGAAAAAGTATAATACGTGACATCCTGGACTATGCACCAGCAATTAAGTATGACACTGTGTCGTCGTTGGAGTTAGTGTTATCAATATTTTTATCGAAATACCATTTGTTGTTTTCCGTTTGTTGTTTTAACTGCGACCAACTGATATGTAGTCTAAATATATCCATCCGTTGTTGTTCGGCAAGTTCTCAGCTAGGGCCTGGACTTGACTGCTTCAATTTTCAATTATCTCGAAAAACAGAATAAAGATAATCCTATATTTATGTATATAGCGCCTAAAAATTCTAAGCGCCAATCAAAATGCAGCTTACAATAAAAATGGAAGATTTTATATCCCATATATGTAGCTATTAGGCAGCCCTAGAAATGGTAGCATATAATTGTAACATAATTTAGCATTATTTGATCAATTACAGGTATCAAAGATAATTCAGGTGTTAAATTACTTTTATCAAATACAAAGCCACAAAATGAAGCTGGTCTCATCATGATCGGTATAAACTCAGCAAAACGACTATTCATTCCTCCCTATTACCAGCCGTTTACGGCATCGGGTGGTTGCTCTTCTATTAGTATGAAAGAAGTAAGTCTGTTTTTTGCTTATCCACAAATTCAATGGTCCCAACCAATTATCTTCGTATGAACAAAATGCATGATTTGTTTATGAATACGTGTTCTTACTCGTCTTACTCAAATATGAAGTACATTTAAATAAATAAATTTGATATTTCTTAAAATATTTGTTATTTGTATTTCATTAAGGTAAGACTCAAGCATATGCAGCACAAAATTATGTGTTGAATGGTCACAATCTCGAGAAAACTCACAACTCATTCTCGAAGGCAAGGGAAGAGGGTATTCCCATACCAACACCACAAAGCTTTTCCAACCATTGTTTTAAAGACTGATTTGAATAAATTATTAGCACCTCGTAAATCGTGTTATTTTTAATATAATTGTATTTTACCTGTTTTTCCAAAATATTGGTCATTATGTGTAATCATGAATCTGCGTGTCTTGTGCTTACCTGCTGAGATAATACCATGGTCCCAACCTATTATCTCAGCAGGTAAGCAGATGCATAATCACACATTTATAACCAATATAACAAGGAAACCACTTGGGTAATTAAAGTGCACTGTATGTTACAAATGAAGATAACATGATGTAAATGATATATACCTGACCATACCTTGTTTTAGCTAGACAGATAGCAGACAAAACTACATGTACATGAGTATGAAGAATGGGAAAGTAAATTTCTAGTGGTAATAATTTATATTTTAGATTTTCCCCACTCCAATTAAAATGTTTGCAAGTGGTTTTTACATGCACCGTGCCGGAAGAGCTGGTAAATTTCGGCATATTAGAAATGGAAGAGAGTTAAAACCAATCGCACACGATGAACATTTTTAACCTGATTTTGTGCAGTCCCAGTTGTTGAATGAGGAGGTCACAATTAATCCGGTAACAGCTAGTCGAGTTTTAGCTCAAACCCTCGGGGACAAATGTATTAGAAGATAGCTAGTTGAACATTATCTCGAAAAAAAAAAAGTTGTGTTTATGATCGTTAAAGAATTGTCCTCATATATAGTATGCTTATTTGCTAAATAGTGCCTGGCAGAGAGTAGTAAAATGTAAGCACATCATATCAAGACATAGTACGCTGGCATAATATATAGCACAGACGCATTTTTTGTTGGTACTGTGTAATTTTGTCGTTGAACCAGTGGTGAATCAATTGCTGAAATTGTAGCCTTCGTAGAGTAGGTAGCTTGCTAAGCCTTTGTTATCAGTAATAGTACTGCGTGCTCCTTGTGGAATAATTGCATCTTTATATTCATGTTATTGTTGATGTAGGGTGATGAACTGGTCGTTGAATGTAAATTTAATACGATGGACCGAGATTTTGTTACAGAGGTAAGTTTGAGTGTCCTTTTGAAACTTTCAAATTATAGTAAAACTTTGAAATATGACTGTTTTTTTAGACATTCACATAAATTCATTGCTCCTGAGTGTACTCCCGGACCGTGCTGTACTTGTCAGACATTATGAAAGTTGGTAACGATTACCAGAAATGGTCTATTTGTTTCATGTATAGCCTTTAATGGACGAGATTCAAATGTTACTACTACAACAAAACGAATATTTCGTATAATACTCACTTCTTTTTGTAGGAAAAGTTTTCTCCCGAGAAGGAAATGCGCTTTTAAAAATGTCTTCTTTTTTTCAGGGAGGCTTTACTCCCGAGAACGAAATGTGCTTAACTTTTTCATGGTTTTATCCCAAGCCAGCTGGAGATAGAATTGTTTGTCTGAGATCGCCAATCCCTCAAGATTTAGTTAAAATAGCTGATGCAAATATACAGCTTTCCCAGAATGGGTACACGTACGATTTCAGTCGTAATTAAAGTTGGAGACGTACGTCAAACAATAAATATTACTTGCACGTACACACGCGCACCAAGTCAAAGAGCATCATGCGAGGAATGAATTCAATAAATCCATTTTTTAAACAGTTTATGCATCAAAAAAGTATAGCTCACCTATAAACACAGTGCTCCATTGATACTCTACATAGTTTTCGCCAGAAGTGCCAAAAAAGGACTATATTTATAGTCAACTCCATTCTTTCTATAGTAAAACATTTAACACTGTAATGCTAAAGGAGATTAGAGGGTAAAATACTCCTTGCTAAACATCATGACATGCTACGTCAGATGAACAGTCTTGAGGGCTGTAGGGGGGTATCGCGAGCAGCGAGCATTTGGTCTGCTAAGTGCGACCAGCGAGTATTGCCTTGGTCTGTTAAGTACGAGCAGTGAGCATTGTCTTTCGGCGAACATTATTTTGCATATTTTTTTAATTTTGTGTACTATTTTGTGTTTTGGCGACCTTTTTTTATATGTTTTTAGGTATAATCTCCAAAGGAATTTGATACAAAATTAGATGAAATACATGTATATAGAATAAAAAAATGCTAAAAATATTTTTAGACTCAAAGAACAACACAAGAACAAGTGAATATAACTACCCCATACTATAGACCAATATCTGCACAATGTCTCGGGACACCTACCACGGTAGCAGCCAAAGGAGACAACAGCGGCAATGGACTACATGGCATGAACATCGTCGTTTTGTTCATAGCATTCTTTACGGATTTTCTTCTTTGATGCATAAGCGTTGCCAGCCAGTATGTGATCCACCCAAGGAAACTGCCATTCACGTACAGCGACTGTATACATGTGCTGCTCCATGGGCCCCTTTTCAGCCTCCGCTTTTATTATGGAGTATTTTTTATGTTTTAACATATTAAAATATAACACTTTTTACCATGGGATGTGCTTTTTGCAAAAAGTACTATACGGGAAATATGTTTTTAAAAAATCGTTATGTACTACAGTGTGCCGCTTTTCTGGTTGTAAATTTCCAACATTTTGTTTACTGTATTTGCCTTGGATGAACATTTTAAGGATTTTTTTATCATGGGGTGTATATTTCCAAGTAAGATTTTATCATGGCATAACTTTTTGGAATGCAGCTTTTACAAGTGAGTAAGAATATTTGCCTTCGCATCCCCACCAATATTTTTGACAAGTGCCCAACCCTAGACTGGACTCAGTCTGAATAATGAACTTTTTTACTCAGTTGTCTAAAGTGATGATAAATTATACTTTTTCAACTGTGTAACTTATATTTAGTCATATTTAAATTTTGATATATAGTTTGATAACATGAGGAAAGGCCTCAAAACCCCAATTTTATATATTTTTATTTTCAGTACTGTTATAAATGACGAAATATGAGTAAAATTATCATAATTGTCAAGTATCAATATATTAAATCCTTATATAATTAGTCCTTGCAGGGGTCCTTCCTCAGCCTGTGCACAGGCTAGCCCAACCCGTGATCCAGTACCAGTTGCAAGCAGGTTAAGAAACTGAAACTTTAAATGTAAATACTGTGCACTGAAGTGTACTTTTCTTTTGTTGTTGTTTGTCCATGCTATTGTATAACATGGCATGAATGACATGGATGTATGGATTTATGTTGGGGTTGATAATTTTCATTTCTTATCTTATATGGTATTCTAGCAGTTTCCATTTGAACAGTACACATTACTTTAGTAGAAAAGCTTTATTTTTGTGACCATGGTGTTTAGTAGTTTTACAAGCAATTTTTGTCTATATTTTAATTATCAACAGCTATATAAGAGCTATGCTTTACATGTCAAATGTTAAAATAGGGAAATTATACATCTTTTATGGTAATTATATACATGTTGTCTGATATAAAAATGTCTTATATTCAAGAATTTGTTCACTCTAACATTCATTTCTGTTCCTTGTAACTATAGTTTTCCATGGTTTGAAAGACTTATAATAATTTAACTTTTCCGTATATCTTCAACTACTCTCGCTGTAAATAGCATGTTTTGTACATTTATGAAGGAATACATGTTTAAATTAATTCAAGACATGATTTGGAGTTCTCGTAGCAACAAAGTTGTTATTTTATATACAAGCATGATTGATACTTTCACATCTGAACCAGACATCTGAACGGTCCAATAATTGAACTTCCATAACAATTGCAACACAACAATTAACACTTCCCATAAATTGACTGTATAAACCCCATCTACACAACACTTCACATAACTTGACTGTATTAACCCCATCAATTTTACTAGAATGACTAACATGTGGGTACGAAATTCGAAACGACACTTTTACGGCAAAAACGACATTCTTAGCTCTACAAAAAGTGGTCATGTGCTTTCTTGTAGTTACGGGTATCAGCTACTAGGATTTTATAGTACTATGCATGTTTTTTATATTGATTGCGGCGTCCTTTAAGCCTATTTTATTATGACTTTAACTATTGTTTATAAGTAATCTCAGAAATGCGACAATCACCTGAACAGCTCATCTTTTCTAACATAACCAAACTCTATCATATGCAGTTGCGTTTCTGACATTATAATGTTATCAAGCTTTACATCTTAGTAAATGTTTTAAAACCTAACAGATTTTTATCGTTGTATACAACTGGTGTAGCAAGTACTTTTTGCACAAGGATGTTAATTTCAGTTTCTTTCTTTTCATCAATTAATTTTGTCCAATAATTGTCAACTTGATGTGGGCAGCGTCGAAGCCAATACATATTAATATATAAAAACACGTACAAGCTTTGTGTGATAATTACGGCAGTGTTAACCTGACTCTGCTATGAAATGCTCACCGGTTCATTACCTAACTCAGGAGCATCATTGTACAAGTTCCATACAATGACAGCATGTATAATTCGCTGCTTTCCGTCACACGTCAGCACGACGTTCGCTGCTTTTAGCCGTCACTCGATCGATAAGCATAATAGACAATTTGCATGCGCTTGGTGGAGCCACCAGTCGTGGACCCAAACCTGCCGGATAAAGCTGCCTTTACTTAGGGTAAGTCCTTTATCTATATATTCCTATGGGATATGCAACACATGCGATATTGCTTTTGGTGCATGCATCATGTGGCCCTTTATTTGATGTGATGTGTATGTAGTGGTTTATAGCTGAGGGTGGAACCAAGAAATGGTCATTACTAACAATGTTTTGCACGGTCCAGTATGAACTATCGAAAAACCATTGTTGGCACTGGACCGCACAAAGGATTGTGTGACATGGTCCTTTGCGCGGTCCTGTATGGACTATCCAAAAAAAATTACCGAATCTGAACCGTGCAAAGGATTGTGTGAATTGGAAAACAGATATATGCAACAACTATATTGCTTCAAATCTGAGGATGGGAGACAGGGACAGAGATAGACACACTTTAGCTAATGTATCAAACTTGGGATAACATTTTTTCATAAAGTGCTAGCTAGTCTCTGGTTAGAACTGGTTTAATTATGCAAGTGATAGAATTTATTAATAATGTTGCCTTAGTTAATTTCCATGAACGAACATGTCAGTAGGTCATAGCCTAACATTTAGTTTTCTTGCTTGTTCTGCTTTCGTGCAATAAATTTTACTTGATAAGGTTTAGGTAAAAGTACAATTCCTTGATTAAAATCTCTTGGATCCATCGATGGCAACGACTCGCCGTCTACCGGCAGGACTTGGAATCTCTGCATCAAAGCAGTAATGAACAGGAACAATCGACCTTTGCCTAGAACCTCCCCTATACATACACGGCGTCCTGCTCCAAAGCCGAAAACGCTGTAAATATAAACAAAATGTTACAAATAACTATTAGACTTTCGTCAATGGCATCTAAACAATGTTATTTGGGACTGATGTTTACGAGGTTCATACTTGGAAAAAAATATTTAAAAGTGGGAATTCATAGGAATATTGGGTACGTGTGCACCCATAACTGTCGAGAAGATGGCAGTAGTGCTCATGTTCAAGTTCAACTTAATTTGCAATTTGTAGAAAGGAAATGAAACATACTTCTTCCTAGCTGGGTGATCAGCAGGTACCACGTTACCATCTTCATCTAAGAATCTTTCAGGTTTGAACGTCCAAGGATCCTTGTAAAATCTTTCATCGTGATGGATGCCAAACGTATTAAACATTACCTAATGTTAAAAAAACGCAAATGTTTCCTGAAAGTGATATCAAACATTTCGATCGTACAGACATAGCTGTATTCTTACTTTTAAATGTTATTTCGGTTGTTGTTCATTGTTAAAACTCAAATGATAGGATGCGCAGTTATATATGTCTTATGAAATAATCTCATGTATATGATTTCATAATCAATATTTTATTGTGAACAGTACATTGTCTGCTTTATCCCACCTGTGTATTCTTCGGTATATGATAACCATTCAAGATGGCGTCCTCCATGGTTAAATGTGGTATCATCGTCGGAGTCTGTGTCATGTAACGCAGTACTTCAAACATGAAGGCATCTACATATGGCATCAAACTGCGCTCTTCAACGCAAGGAAACCGATTTTCTAACACCTGAAATGTTTCAAAATAATTCGAACACGACAACGTCATACTCGCAAGTCATAATCAAGATTCACATAGTACAACAATACATTGACTGTGTTTGAATGGTTTAATAACAACACCAATTCAAAAAGCACATCTGTGTTGTAGTTAACATTCACCATATCATACTACTATTCGCCGGCTAGTTACTAACTTTTGATTTATTTAAACTACCTTTTCTTGAATTGTTACCTGATCAATTTGTAGGTGTAATTTCTTCTGGACATCTGGGTAATGGATTAATGCTAATATGGCAAGGTCAACAGAACCCGAGGTTGTACTGGTACCTGACACAAAAAATGTACATGCTTACAGTTTTTAGATAAATGGTTATCAAATTGGCTTATTCCACAATCGCGATCTAAAAGATCTCACAACGGTTTAATGGCTCCGTTATCATTAATCAGTAAAACGTTTTTATGTCATTTTAATTTCTACGTGTATTAGTAACATTTCCCTATTTTCAATGTTTGCCGTCTATAAATGCAATCCATCCTATACAGTTGTCAACGTATTGGTCATATCCACAGAATAATACAGTCGCACACATAATAGGACATTGGAGAGCTTTATTGTATTACGTTCTATTTTACTGATCTGTTATATTTACGGTTTCTAACGATCATGTTGCACATAAAAAGAAGACCAAAAACTTTATAACGTATTCTTAAGAAGTTCTTTTCACACATCTACGTTGCATAGCATATAAAGCAAGAAGTAACAAGGTGCGCATTGCACTACCTGCAATGATCAAATCATTAATAATAGCTTTTATGGTCGTGTCTGTTAATCTTTCACGTGAGTCTGCAGCACTCTCGTGTTGCTGCTGTAGGAGAAAAGCATCATACACTCCGCGGATGTTAGTCGGGTCAAAGGTTTCCTGTAAGTACAATACTTTTACTTTATTTGTATCGTCGAAACGTAGAAGAAATATAATAAATATAAATATAAATATAATGTACTGTACACATTTATTTGACATGCATAAAAAGGATATAATTAGTTTTCCCGTGTCTTTCTATAACTTACACTTACAATAATGCAAACTTAATACGTTTGCAACAGGTATTAAATACCTTGAGCCTGTCGAATATCTTGACCATGAATTGATCTCTAAATTCCACTGTTTCCACCATCTTCTTATAATATTTGTTACCAAAGAAGCGTAACCATGGAAACACATCAAGCTCCGCACCATCTGTGGGGCTCATCACTACAGACGCCATTATATCATACTTTTTCAGATTACTAACTTCAGTATCTGTTGAATTAAACTCCTTTCCAGTAAGCTGTAATATACATATTTTAAAGAAATTTAAAGTCGGGTAGTTGATTTATTGGCAGAAATACATTTCAAGAATGAAAGATGATATTTGTGAGGGTATACGGGAGTTCGTTCATAAATTTTCGGGAAAGAAGCAATGTAACTTCCATTTTCATGGAAATCATTTAGTTACTTAACGAGCATGCTTGATATGACAAGGATATATTCCATGAGCAGTAAATACATACATAAATCATCTCTGCAAAGAATCCAGATAAAAAGTAAAACTTACTATGGTTAATAAAATATTGCAAATAGCTCTGTGTATTGTTTCTTGCGGACAAAAAGACTTATTCACGTGACTTGTCATTTCTTGCAACATTTCTTCCACACTCTTAAGTATAATACTTTCTAGTTTGGCCTGAAAAAGAAATATTTAACAATTTGTGCCTAAAAAACACTATTTACATGCTAATATTCATGCTTGTAAAAACATGGCAACATAGCCAATTATTATACGAACTTAACCATTCTACAGTTTACTTCCTTGATTACATTAACTTTCAGTTTACATCCTTGATTACATTAACTTTCAGTTTACATCCTTGATTACATTAACTTTCAGTTTACATCCTTGAATTGATTACATTAACTTTTAGCTTCGCCCGAAACGGGTTCTAAAAATATCATGCTTAAATGATGTTTCTATTCGTGCATAAATATTCTAAATGATTCCGCAAAACGACACTTTTCAGTGCAACTAAAGGACAATTTTGATTGAAGGAAACACGGAAAAATGTAGATGAGACAATTGTCTTTCTTATTCCTGAAGTAAAATATATGAGAAGTGTCTGTAATCTTATTGGAATTTTATTCTCTTGGCTACTTTAAATTGAATGAATAATTTTCTATTTTATTCTGTCTAGAATTATCCGTGTGTGTACCAAAGCCAGTTTCCTAAATATTAAGAAGAATTTTCAAAATATATCATAAATCTCTGTCTGCCTTGCTGTTATTCGTTAGAATATATACACGATGACGTAGTATATCGTGTTGGTATAGAATATTTCTAAATAACTGGGAAATGCAAAGTCGTACAAGCAAAACTATAGTTGTATCATCACCAGCACATATTATTTCGCACTGAATACAATCCAAAAAATATACATTTACCATTCCAACACCATAGCTCTTCAGCACAGAGTGAGTAACCTTCCTTATGTATATAAGGTTAGGCGAGTAAGTTTGGAACCCAATGTCTTTGCCGTTATACATAATGTAACCAGCTCTATACGCATGTGGCCTGTAATTATTAAAAGGTGAATTTTTGTGTACACATACAATAGCATATTTCTTAATTTTAGCACGACATATTTTATGTCTTTTCCTGGAGCATCACGTCACAACGTACAGCGAACCTATGTTATACTTATAACATCTCAAAGGTTCAGTCGAGTAACATTACGCTAATTAAGAAAAAGTGGTAAATATGTAAGCATGTCTAAGATTATCATGTTATTATCGAAACAGTACTACACCGCCAGGTGATCTCAATGTAACTATGCGGTTTTGTGCATTTACCTTCCCGCAAACGTCGCTTCATACGCTATCTTGGGGCTGCTTATTAGAACAATGTCTTTATTTAATAATCTGAAAGCAACCACATCGCCATATTCTTTTGCCCACTTTGCAAATGTAATGTAAGGTCTGACACCATCCAATTGGTGAAAGTTACCTGTATAAAGTAAACACACACATGCAACTTAACAAGCTATTTATTTGTGCCCATAGTGACATGAACTGCGACAGAAGCAAATTTCGTGCACATATAAACAAACATGTTAAAGCATGGGCTATAGGTGTTCTAAACCACATTATGTACTTTGGATCGAAACTAGATCTAGTACCGCAATAATCTCCCCTTGTTTTAATAATAACCTCCTCTGATGAGTAAAATAAATCAATAATCGCCCCTCTCTAATAATCGCCTCCTCTCTAATAATCGCCCCCGGGGCAGCAATTTGAGTTGAAGATTCACTTGAATTAATACGGGATAATCACGTTTTAATTCATTATTATGTGTAGCTGGTTAGCTCTTTTTGGATGATGTATAGGGATTTAAGGAAGTATGGCACTATATATTTATTAGTAATATTTCCCCCAAATTATCTGTAATAAGTTGTTTGGCCGGCTTGCAAAACAATCTTCGAATCAACTTCAATAATATTTCCAATCGAATGTCCATGCCGAGTACGACAAGAGGTGATTTACGCTCTCGACGATGACTTTCCCAATACTAAATTATGTTTCCACGTTGCACAAGGTGTTATACCATTGCACACATTTCTTTAGGTATGTGACTAACAAAATAAACTATTTGTTTCAGGTTGTAAGTTTTTTTCTTTAAAACAAAAATGCATTACGCATAATTAATTTCGCTTGAATAAACCGATTTTATTTGACTAACTGGCAATCTTGAAAACCTTCCTTAAAAATCTTAAGTACAAGAATTTAATAACAGCCCTCTCTCTAATAATTGCACCCCCCAAAAACAGTTTAAAAAAAGAAAATACGGTACGTCGAATGGATTGTTATAAAAGCATATTGTACTATGGCGCTATTTCAAGCGTAATATTAAACTAATTTTAAAAACGCATGTATCCGCACGAGAGAGATGAATAACACGTTACATAAAGATAAACGGCCTAGAAACAAAAATTACCTTAAAAGGTAAAAAAGGATTTCAGCAAAATAACACTTCAAAATGATACCCGAAACGAAAAACGAAGCACTCTCTGCCGTACAATCTTTACATTTCGCGCCGTTATATAAAATCAAATTGCAAGTAAAAAAATATCAAAAAAAAACTCTGTTTGCTGCAATTGATGAAAATTACTTTTTTAATAAACTTCATGATAAAAATTATAATTTATACTTGTTAACAAGTAACAAGTACTAGAACATTGCCGAATAATTTATTTTAGTCAAACATCTAATCCATGTGGTCAGCTTATTAAATAAAAATAAATGGTTCCTCTGCTATTTTGGCCAAAAGCCTTATAATTACCAACTCTGTGAATAAAATAAAAAAGCGGATTCACTTTGCTACTTTGATAAAAAAGGATCCAGTGACGCCGCACAGCCTTATTAGCCGGAAGGTTGAAATTCAGAAACAGGCTGCAAATAAAAATTATCCTGTCGCTTGAAATCGTTGGAAGTCAATATTCTGTTATTATTAAATAAAAATTCGACTTTTTTGAATTACATTTTAGATAAAAAAAGAAATAAACTTACCAATTATTGGTAAAGGTGTTGGACCTGGCATCTTTCCCAATTTGTTACTGGACCATTTCATCACTAAGTACAGCATAAGAATAATGCCTATTCCTAGCAAATGCACTGTCTCAAACATTGTGAATCAGTTTTCAAATGGCAGTTCTGAATCCTGTGTATATCTATATATATATATACCCAGACATGACATAGCACAATTATCATGCTGAATCATTTGCAGGCCAAATGATTAAGTATCCTATGAATAGTAGACATTACCTCGAATAATTTATAGAGCTTTCATTGCCCAGACTTGCCCAGAGCTGACCGAAATAGACAGCATAATTTCATTAGTACCATTCGGTGTCTGTATTTTGTTAAGATGACAAGGCTGGAGCAAGCTCTTACAGCTGTCGAGTAATAAATACAATAATCAATATTAGTTATAATTGATAATTAATTGAATGCATTACTAAATAGAGTAAAGCCTTCATTGGTAACATTCTGTGCAAACTAAATTTATTCTGTAGATTTTTTTGTCTCAATCCGAACATATGAGGAAAAAACAATATTTCCCACCAGAAGTCCCATAGTATAGTGACGTCACTTACTTTATATTTTAAATGTAAAGGATGTACATCCTATCATTTCAATACAGGCATTGTTTTCCTCTTTTCGTGATTTTCAATTTTATAATTGAAATGTAAAATAGGAATACTGTATATATGTAAAATGAAATTTTGATTTAGTGACAAGCACTAGCAATTGCAATGTAGGTTTTGTTGATGGTGACATTTTTTAGTAGATATGGATAGGCATTTATTCTATTTTGAACCTGTGTACTGTATGTCTATACAAACAAACACTTTTTTTATTTATTGCAGAATTATTTTTTTAGGGTTGCTCCTATAAGGGAGCAAGCAAATTGGTTTTGTATGATTTCTTTCTTCTTCTTCTTCTTCTTTATCTTCTTCTTTTTCTACTTTTTCAATTTTCAGCAAGATATATCTCGAAGACAGTTACAGCTAGGAACTTGATACTTGATGTGTGACATCCCTGGGGTAGGCCATTGTTCACCATTTGGTCAAAAGGTCATTTGGAGTTCAAAGGCCAAATTTTGAAAAAAATTCAAAATGTTCTAAACTGATTGTATTAAGTTACAACAAAGTATTTTAGATGATCTTTGAGAATATTTCGGTACTAAAAGATTTTACTTTTATTTTTTGGCATCTTTTCAATTGATTTATTGATCTTCCAATTTTCACTAAGCTATATCTCGAAGTCTGTTACAGTTAAGGACATGATATTTGAAGTTTGACATCCCCAGGGTACGCCATTGCTGACCTTGCGGTCAAAAGTCATTTAGGGGTTAAATGTCAAAATTCTAAACTTGCTCGAAATATCCCAAAATGATGGTATTAGGTTATAAAAAGGTCATTTTGATGACCTTTTAGAATATTTAGTTATTAAAAGTTGAATTTTTTAAGCATCTTTTAAAATAATTTTATGGAAGAAATATACTGCGTCATAATGTTTAGTCCAATAGGCTTGTACTTTGACATATGACAGTCCTGAGTTAACCTTGATGTCGAAAGGTCATCTAGAGGTCAAAGTTCAAACTCTCAAAATGGCATAACATTTTTGAAAAAGGATAGAAGTCATAGTATGACGTTAAATGACAATTCCACCTATGTAAGCACAGCCTTCATTAAGCGGCCTCCCGGGTACTGTGAAGGCGTACTATATCTTTATCGCGGATATATATATATTTGGTCGAGGCCACAGCAATAAACGTTTTTGAGAACACTTTTTCGTCATATTGTTCAGTTACCCGACCAATATTTGTTTTTGTTCATACTTTAAAACGCAATTTCAAGTATTTAAAGCCTTGGGAAGTTTCATGAAAAGTTTTGTTTTTGAGGACAATACTGCATAGTGCCATTTTAGTGCAACAAAAATTTAGTGAATACATTTTCGGTGTCTCGCAATTCCAGGGGCAGTTTGATAAGGCTATCAGGGGACTGTGCGAGATGATTAGATAACATTTAATGAATTGTATGGATGGAACAAAATAGCACATGAGGTTTAGGCAAAACTTTACAGTTTTATTCAATATTTTCAAAACCATAAAATATATTTTCAAAACCATAAAATATATTTTCAAAATCATAACTTTTTCAATATTTTCAAAATCATGTCATTAAGAACCAGCTTTTCAATTGTTTCGAAGTTCGTCTCCAACTTTCAGCAAGACAGCCCTGTCAGCAAGATAATTAAGCGCGGAAAAACGTCTGTGGAAAATGTTGTACTCTTCCTTGAGCTGATAGAGTCCTTATTAAAAATTAAATCAGATATCTTAATATTTGATAAAGATGCAAATCGCGACACAGCTTGCCGTTACTGTAGGTTTCCGAGTTATGCTCCGACCGGATAATGTACTAAGTACTAGTTTGTGACAGCTACTCACATTTTTCCGACGTCATCAGCTTAGCCTGTCAGGGAATTGCTGGGGAAACACAGAATTCTGAATTCCGTATACATAAATATATACACACAAGCACTAGTTTAGGTATTTAGAGGGATAGGGGTCATCAGACTATTCAGGTAGATAGAGCGGGGTCAAACTTATTTTCCTACAGATGTGAAATGATAAAAAGTATTTTATTTTCGTGCTGTGGGAATCATTGAATTTTATTTTGGTCGTGCCATGTGATAAACGGTATGTTTCATTTTCGTGTTATAGCGTCACATAAATTTTTGTTTATGCAATAAGAGTATCATTTTTTATTTCTTTGCAATGAAATGGTACCCTCTTGCTTACCCCCTTTGTAGCTCCTCTAACGAAAATCCCTCGAGTACGCTGTAACTATTTTGAATAATTTGCAGTATAATTATCTTCTTAGGACCGTCCAATAGACTATTAGTACTGCGTATACTGAACCTATTTATATACACTAATTATTGTGGAGGTGTGAAAGGGTTATATCATTTTCGTGACCCACGATTGCAGGAATTTATCATTTGTGATTCATGAAAAGGCGGTATATTTCCTTTATGCGGTGGTCCCTACCCATTTCCCCCTCAATGGCTCGTAATAACAGATATTTCTGACGTCATTTTACCGCGTCACAAACCTGTATGTTACATATATATACAAAGGAGCATAACTCGGAAACCTACAGTAAGGTTCCATTTTATGGTCTGGTAAAAGTAACTGAGATGGAACCGTCTTCGCGTTACGCTTTAAATATTCTGCGTTGCTCTTAAAAAAGTAGGATATCTCTCATGCCTGGATTCTTAGATGAAGGATTTTCCCGCGCCTTCAAAAAGGTGTGCTTATCAGTGCTAACTATGTTTTAGCACATATAGGGGACATTGTGTTGCTTTATTATGTAAAACGATGTAGTCTTTTTAAGGTAAAAAGTCAACAGGGGACTAAAATGCGCCCATAATATTTGTCCATGCTGCGTGGATGCATACAAAATTGCCCGTGAAATATGATAAAATATTGCACGGCCGCGTTTTCAGAGAGTACACTATGATCCTGGCCAGCGTGTTGACTATTCCCTTCGCGTCCAGCTTGATGCCGGGCATAACGATAATATATTGCACGGAAATACTGAAAGCTGATTGGTTAAAGCCACGTAAGTATAAACTAAATTATATATA
>JAOXYB010026546.1:0-15721 GCA_028565635.1 Phoronis ovalis
ACCCTGTAAAAAATACGAAGATGATCTGACGAAAGCTGAAGCCGTTAGAGCAACACAAAGAAAAGGTTACATACGCCATGCGGTACGACTATATGCCCGTTCACTATTACATAGTGATGGGCATAAAAACTAAAATTGCTTTTTACAACTGAATGCCTTCTGATATGTGTACGAGTACAGAAGTAACAAAATTAAGGTACTTGGGGACAAACTACTTTGATAGTTCAGTAATAATAGGGTCTTTTAATTGCTAACAACTTTGTTAATATATAGCAGAAAAATGAAAGCCAAAAGCATGTAATACTATGGGTGCCTAATTACAGAAGCGTTGACAAGCAAAACAAAGAGGAACAAGAAGGATTGCAAGCAAGAGCATATCACATGGTTGGCAAGCTTGTCGAGATATATCATATACTAGCCCATATATAATATATACATGCCCTAGCTAATACTCAAGGCGAGAGACATACAGTATGAAGAAATAAAGGCACTGGAACAGTTGTGAGATTACCCTAAAGCAATACATGTATGTACATATTAAGTAAAATGTCTCTTACAAATTATAGCAAAATGAAAGCAGTTCAGACCTGCAGCCTAAAACAAGTCGGTCATCAAGAGGTTTTGTATAGCAAGGTTTTAAATTGAAAAAAAAAATTAAAAGCACATGGAGTCATTTACTTCTGCTGTTATATTAAAAGTTAATTTAGTTTTTCTGAATCAAATATCAAATCTGACAGCTTATTGCTGAGAAAAATTATTAACATTGTATCTTGTCCACCCAACAAAATTTGTGAATTTTCTTACAAGAGACATTTTGTAGCAAAAACAGCAATATCACAAACCAGGTTTAAAAATTTATACCAATTTGCTTTCTGTGCAAAACTCTATTTAGAAAATTGACCAAAATAATGTGAAATAAACATAATTACATATCTCTATCAATATTTTGTATATTTTAATGAAAATCACTTTAAGCACCAGAGCCAGAATTACTGTTTCATGATGTTTTTGTTCATTTTAGTGTCTTGAAAACCTTATGAGTATTAGAACTGCTTTAGGCTTTATTGTTAAATCCACACCAGTTCCAGCAGACTGTCTTACCGCCTTGACCGTCCAACATAACAATTGTTTTGATACCCACATCCTGGGACTGAAAGAAAGTGTGACAACATAAAGAGGCTAGCTATACATCACAAAAGTTAACTAGGAATTTGCATAAAAGGTGATAATAAAAAAGTTAAATTATAATAATAAATCATTACTAAAAAAACAATAAGTCCATATTACAGTCTTAGCCATACCACTGTTAGATATTAAAGCAGCCACACAACAAATTTGATTAACTCCCAATCAAAAGTCGTTCAGGTTAACAGATTCAGCATAACCTCAGACTATGTGCATAGTAAATATATGAATATATATTTAAATATTTTCGGTAAACAGGTCAAAGGTGATGCATAACTAAGACTGTATTGAAACTTGGGTTTGGAATAGCAAGTGGAGACAGAAACATAAATGTGAGGATAGTATATATCTGTCCTGTTGAAAGACAAATTTAGTAAAATCGAAGCCTTGCTGGAAATCTGAAATTAAAGATGTGTTAAAATATTACAGTGCTACAACACCTTGTGGAAAAACAGATAACGTAACGTTAGCTAAAAGTGAAAAAAAAATTGAGAAGCACAACACTATCGGTCACTGCGTTAGTTTTCATCATTGTTGTCTTACCTCCCTGTTCATCGAGATATACCAGCGTCCTAATACCAGCATCCTTACTCTGAGAGCAGCAGAAACAAACGAATGTTATTACCATGCATAATATTACACAATATTAGTATTTTTGTCATATTCATAAATTCGTTTCTCAGTACTGTTTGGCAAAAAAACTAACAGACACACATATATGACTGCCTTGCTTTTTTTTTTATTACAGTAAGGATGCTACAATATAAATTGGTCCTTGAATGAAAAGTGAGGATTATTTTAGATAGGTCACACTTGAATGTCCACAAGATCACCATACAGGAGGTGCCACTTGCCTAATCAGATCTAATGTTTCCCATATTGAGTACAACAGTCTAGAATAATGAATAAAATATTCCTAATGACTACTTCACTGTGTGAACCTTGGAGCATTTAGTACCCTAGATACTGGTGGCTTGGGTAAACCACAGTTCGGTCTTTTGACAAGTGAACAGGTACTTTATAACACATTGTAAATTTCGAATAAACAGCATTTTACGTAACCATTTTAGATGCATGTTTTGGCATATGAGAGCAAATAAACAACAGCACGATATACAGTAACAGTGCACATTGTAACTATAGTACTTTCACACTGAAACACATCGCAAAAACTCTTTTACCGACTGTTTCAACATGTTGCTTGTAATGAAACAGGACGATACAACATATTACATAAGTATCAAAAGACAGAAAACCTTTTGACTTAAAAAAGTTAATTATATAAAACACATTTTCAAATATATATATGAAATCATTTACCTCTTCACATAATGCAAGCATACGCCGTGTACTTTCCAATGACTGAAAAATAAAAAAATGAATGTCATGATAATATTAACAACAATAAAACAAAAACAGAGAAAATTGATTTAAACTGGGCAGACAATGTGCCACCACATTTCAATAACTGTTACAATGTACAGGAATTAAACTGCTATAACTGACTGTCACTTTGCATTGAAGTCGTAAACTGACAGTAAACATATCCTGTCAAAAATGATAAATAACTCAGGAACATTTCCACTAGCAGTTCTCTCTGTTGATAAATAATTATGAGTCCGGCTTCGTGTGCCTATACAAACTAGTGTCTCTCTTACGAAATACATATTTTGATGCAAATAATTGCATAATTGCAATATTTTTTCAATTTTAAGAATCTTACTGCAATATTTGCTGCTATAATAAAGCGTTCCAAGGCCAAACTGGTGCAGGGCGCAGAGGATTTCCTTGACTGGGAACTCATGTCTCTGTTTTATCACAAAGCTATGAAGATTTTTTTAAAGAAATGTTTCTAAATAAGTAGCAGCATTCTGGGACAAAATTATAATGAAAATAAGTGGTGACATTTATATAATACCTCTGTTTTGCAAAAGTACAACGTAATAAATATTTCCTTATGACGCACATAGGCATTTGTTATTTTAGATTTCCAATTAGCAATGTATCACTCAACTGTTGTTCTACAGTTGCTAATACATTTTGGTACTTAACTTCATATAATGTTACCTTAGATTAAATACAAATTCTGTTTCGTTAGCAAACATTAATGATTTTTAATAAGCCCTAGACCTTACAGTGAACTCGATGGTCATTTGTGGAAACTTTGCTAATTTTACCACAGGTCACACATTACTTATGGATGCTACGAACATTTGCAATAGATGTCACTATTTATTCGTTTTATTAAAGCAGACGGAACTTAACTGACACAAAGGCCTCTAGGGAGCAGATGGTTTTAAAGTGTTGACTACCTGATTTTACTAAAAGGTAGATCTCCAAGACATGTATTAACAGCAAGACAGCTGATTGGTTGAATGAATCCACTTGAATGAGGAAAATAAATATAAAGTAAAACACTTAATTCATAGTAAGAAGACAATTTCTAGTTACAGTTTCATGTCTTGCCCACCAGAGGGACACTGAGAAAAAATGCTGGATTCGTGGGTCAGGCCACCGTTTTAATGGACTTAAAAATATAATTATGCTTTTGTTAGAAAAATAACAGAATGGTTTATTGATAAAATTTTATTTTGCTTTTCTAATTATGTAAAGAGTACAGATATAATAACTAGCAATTTTTTTTATTCAACACTGAGTGGAATAAACCCCCCATTTTATTCGCAGCATATATGCTACTTTTTATTCATGTTGTATGTATGTAACTCAAATATCCGTCAAGTAATACAATTGAGAAATGACAATTAGAAAGGAAATCACTTTGGAACATATACAATAATACTTCACACATTAAGCCAGATAATTGTACGATTTTGTTCATTAAATTGAAGCATCTTAAAATAAGTCATTTATCAATAAATATGCACTGGCTAACATGTAAGAATATTTGGTATGACAAGAACGACAATCAATGAATTTTATAACTTTACAATCCACTTTTACCAGTACAGAATTCTGTGAATTTTAACTGTATATTCCTAGAATGGTTCTGCAAATTCTAGGGTTTTGCCGTGAGACACATTCAAATCATTGATTATGGTAGAAGTTACAACCTAATCATTCACCACATTAGAAATGTGGACAACGTACTCTGCATTAAAATGTCGACTGGTAAAGAGAAATTTTCAGAGTCAGATCTCTTAATGCTGTAAATTTATGTTGCTAAAACAGTGCTACACCAAAAGTTTACAAAAGTATCCCAGCCTGCCTAACCATTGTGTATACAAACTGGTAATCCTCAAATATCATGCATCCTTTTCCTCGCACTTAAGTTTCCAGGACCATGGATGGCTTTCTAGACACAAACATCTTCACTACTTCTGCTATGTTTTAAACTTGTCTGTGTGTTTGGAAATCCATCCGTGGTCCTGGAAACTTCACAGAATTCACAGAATTACCAGTTTCAATGCAGCCTAAGCCATCATACCATTTATCTGTTTTAAGATGCTTGCTGTCAGACTAATTAACAACTGACTAATTAGCAAACATCTAACAATAATTGTTGCTTTACATAACTGTCTCAGCTAGGTCATGTTGATGAAAGTTGAAGCACTAATTATAATTATATGTATTTTATTTTCATAACTCCTTCACAATTGCATTACTCTCATGCCACATCATAGATCATCACATAATCTTGTCATTTTTGGTATTACAATATTAATAATAATTTAATAGTATATAAACACTGAGCATTGTCTCATCGCCATGGACAGGCACACCGTATTACCCTTGATGATCAAAACCTTGAAAATGATAAATGGAATTATAACAGTGATACAAAAATACAATTAAGTACACAGCAAGGGAGTTCAGGCTCTTATTAGTTTAAAAACTGTCATAACTAACCCAGATCCGAATGACAGTATGTGTTTTACATAATTCCCACAACACCCACGTTAAGTTTAATTTTGACTGAATAAAATGATTATAACCATACTGAGCTGAGGAACTTAGGTGATCATTGTTATCTATGTAATTAGATTTCTGCATAATACATCCTGAGCTAGCTGTCAGTAGGAGTAACAGGTAAATTCACTAAGAAATATAAGGTTATTTTAGCATATACTGAGCTAAAATGTCAAAAACACCACTTTTGCAAGCTTTCCTAACGCAGTTGGAATTCTGTGCAACCTTCCCTCTTATAATGAAAGATTTGAACATCACACAATCAACAATGATGCTACAAAATTCTATCATTTAGTATGCAGTTAGATAGTAAACAAAGAGATAATGCTATCACAGCTGAAACAAGTCAAATGTCTTGGCTAAATTCCAATGTTTCTTTCTGGTCATCTTATTAGATCCTGTCGCTTCATATTTAAGAGACAAAAGAAATTCTGATCTCACAATGAATTTTGTTGTCCTTCATTGTATGGATTAATGGGGGAAGGGTGGAGGCAGTTTAAAACAGTTTTATTTAGAAATGTGTACTTTGTTTTCTGTGGTGAGAAATGCTTATATCGAGTGTAAAAGAACAGGCAATTCAGATATATAGTTACAATGATACAATTTTTTCAGTTACAATCATTATTTGAAACATCCAACTGTAAGTGGAAATTTGTTGACAGGATCCTTTGGCTACGTACAAATATTGCTTCTCTTTGTCAGCTGTATATTTTTCAGAATTAGCATCTCTCTCACCACATACTTCATACTTTTTCTCTCTGTTACTATTTGCACGGTATAGGATTTTCAGTACAAGCAAGCAGACTAATCACGAGACTGCAGATGCCAAGCATAAATTCTGATATCAAACTAACATCACGTACAGTACTGACATAACACCTTCTGGGACAAGCAATCTTTCCTGCATTGACACTATAAGAAACTAGGACAGATGGCAGGAGGTACCCGCAGGTCTGGGATATTGATAGTATATTTTGCGTATAAATGTTTTTATTTGGTTGCTATAAAAATATACTTTTATATAACTGTTACTTTCTTTTAAAACTTCTTTACATCTGGAAGGTGCATGGTATGTATTTTCATGGTTGTATTACCTACAGTGTACAATAAGATTGCATGGAGTCATACCAAAGCTATAAGTAAGAAACTTGATGACTGATTGCCATAGTTTTTATTTGGACACGATATTACAAAAACTGTCAAGAATTACCAAATGCTATTTACAACAAGCAAGCTGGTGACAAAAAAAAATACTGCCATAAAATTTAAAAGCTGAGTCTTCACTCTTGTACTAATTAGAAATCTTTTTTGAGGTATCCATTTATATTGATAACACATAATTTAGGGGGGCAGGGGGTACCCCCAAGGTACAATGCTCGCACTTAAAAATCGGCAATGCTCGCTGCTCGCACTTAACAAGAAAAATTAACAACCAAAAAAAAAATGAAAAAAGTCGTCGAAACAAAATAGTACACTAAATTAAGAAGAAAATGCAAAATAATGGTCGCCAAAAGACATTGCTCGCACTTAATAGAACAAGGCAATGCTCGCTGCTCGCACTTAACAGACCAAATGCTCGCTGCTCGCGATACCCCCCCCCCCCTACAGCCCTCATAATTACTATAAACCAATTCCTAAGATTTTATGTGCAATTTATGAATACTTAAGCTAAATAATGTAATTCCTTATTTTGACCCAAATATGTATATTTTGGTACAAAAATGTTGTTGAGCACTATGAAAACTTGTGAAGTTACAGCAATTGTGCAGTGAATGTACTATTTGATATGGATATATACAAAAGTCTAAGTTCAAGAACACCACTGTGTCGACATCTGGTGAGAAGCAACAATAACAGGTTCAAATCCTGCACTTGAAATCTATAACCATAGCTTCATCACTGTACGTTACTTATACAAATTTAATAAAAAGCAGTGCCTCTGTAGCATATCAAAGAGAGAAATCCAAGAATATAAATATCATAGTATAGCTACAAATGACATTGAATTCTAACAAACACACTACACACTAGGGGATATCATTGACAGAGCAGGAATAAAATAATAGCTTTATAGAGTTATAATTAAAATAATTCTTTTTATCAGTGTCACTGTTCAGTTAAAGAAATCATCAATCTATCCACAATTTACCAAATATAACCTAACTGTAGAATCATTTTCAAATATATCTATCATACTTTGGCAACCAGGTTTATTTTAGGAAAGCTCTACTTTATTTTTTTCTACATGAATTACACAGTACTGAGTTCATTCTAAAAAAATATTTTTCATTTCTAACTAATTGATAAAGTTATATACCAGATACTGCTACAGAAACACTGTATTTAAAATCAGAATCAATAATTATGATAAACTAGAGATTGAACCATTACATATATTAGTTACTTGATATAGAACAAATGTGAGTGTAAACAAACTAATACATCTTCTATCATATCGACAATTCTGTGGTGTCTGTTAATACAGTCAAACATTATAAATTTTTAATGCAATGTGTATATTTTACTTATTAATTCACAACCATAGAATGTCAAATATGACAGTCAATACAAAAACAATTTACAAACAATTTACCTAGAAACACAATCATTTTGCTACATGGCAAAACAGTGGGAAACACATTACAAAAGTTAAATCAAATGCAGACTTTCAAATTATGATAAAAAATCTATTCCTCCCTTTATGAATAAATAGCTTCTTTATAGTATATCATTGAATGCACGGTATTGCCATACAATTCTTTATCTAATAAGCCAATCAAATTTATACATTGTGAATTATTAGCGGAAACACATTTTCTTTAAATCCTTATGAACTGAAAATAATATACATGAATTTTTGGTTCATTTGTCAACATTTTATTATGAAATAAAAAATGTTCATAAAGTGGCCCCGAGAACTGTGTTACTTCTACAAAACTGACAATAGCATCAGAAAGAAGATATTTATTGTAACACAAAGATTTTTTAGAAACCTTGTTGTTTATTGACACTTTTGTATGAAGATGTTAAACACGATTGTTGTTCAGGAAATAATTTCATGTTGATTTTAAAACAAACAGACGAATGAAAATAATTTAAAGTATATACATATTTACAGAAAATATATCCAAAAGTAATGAAATAAAACCTGGACATATTATACTGTATATATAAAGCAATACAGAGCAGTTTCTCAGCAAGTTAACAAAGGCTGGGAGGATGGGTTGACCTTTCTTCAGCCTAGAAATGGATCACCCACTGTCGGCAGAGCAAACTAAATTTTTTCTCAAAGTATCAAGCTCTAGAATTGAATTTTAACATTATGATGGTTATCATTTGCTATAATAAGAATTATTAGAAAAGAATGCAACCATTTCCAAGAAACTTTTAAGAAAAAAATTAGGAATTAAGAAGACCATAGTTTGTTTGTTGTTCATTTTATCTTTAAAAAGAAATGGTTTTTGTAGTTATAGGCAAATCAATAGGATAACTATATTTCAACACTGTTACACTATTGATAGCCAGTACTAATAATATACTACCAGAAAATACACTAGACTGGCCCAGTCTGAATACATTTTTGTGTATTATCTTTCTTTTCATATTAATACTAATAGTTTTGTGGCACAAAATTCCAATTATATAATATTATATATTTCTATTTTCATTAATAAAATGATTAATTTATTGATAGTACTGTGAAAAATAGATGAAAAATAAGTATAAACATATATTACATCCTCATTTATTTACTTCATATGTAAACTTTTCAAAGATGCTAGAACTGGGTACAAAACCTACAACAAAATACTGAGTACAAAAAGAGCACTGAATGATGATGATGGTAATAGTGGCGAAGCTGACATTAATGCCAACGATACTGATAATAACTTGAATCAAATCTGCATACACAGTTTTGGGTGAAACTGAAGTTCTCAACAATCCTGAGTTGAGTCTGTTATGATTCTTCCATACCAATGCTATTTACATAATTCTGAGACAAGCACAGCCTAATGATGATAATCAAATCTTAAGAATATAATGATGATCCCATTTAACAAGCTGTTAAATTAAAGATATGGCTATTTAGGCAAAATTTCTATTAATTTCAAACTATTACAATTTACAAATTACTCAAAACAGCTATAAATGCTGATACCCAGGTGTTAACTTAATGATATATAAACTTCCAGAAAACAGAAAGCCCTTTCTATAACCACAGTTTTTATGAATTTTATTGTCAGTAGAATTGTTAACCCACCAGCTTTAACAAACAGGCACCTTATTAAGGACAACTTATTTTTATTTAATATTTATTAAGAGATACTGATTTTATTGGCATGTGACGTACTACCTCATACTTTATTTAGTGAGTATCTCCCTAGTGCTAACTAACAATTTTCAAAACTCTTATCTGTAGTTTGAACAGTAATTGCAGTAGAAAACTCCTGGATGTTTCAAAGTGAGCAGCATGATCTAATGAGTCAACAAGCATATACAATAAACTGCTCACTTGGTTGGTGACATATTAGAACTGACTATTTTTTTTTGCTTTTCACACATTCTGAAGCTGGATTTTTTTTACATATTTTATGCTATGCCATTACTATAACTGAATATGAAAATATTTAATAGCTACTATCTTACTTCATTAGTAGCCCCTTTTATCTGTAGTTGAAGATCTCTGGCCTCTTTCTGCTCCTCAGTAAGTTCTATCTCAGGTTCTGGTTCGACATCAGGCTCCTCCCCATCCTTCTTTTTCTTTTTCTTTTGCACCTCTTCCTCAGGCATGACAACTAGAGTCAAAGATTTATTTCAGCCATTACCCCCATCAAGGAGTCCATATATAGCTTATATAGCTTTCGCAAGTTTCACTTTCTCTCTAAGGTTGGAGTCACAATCAACGAGGATGAAGTTTTTTTCAAATTTTTACAAAATGTTGCAAAATTAAATATTCTTACAGGCATCATTTCATGTAAAATGTGAAAAACTCATTGCACGTGTCAGTTAAGAACTGCACTGACAGAAAACTAAAGAACAATCGTTTACAGTTGGATGCAGTTTTATAAATACTGTTTTTCATATCTTTTTCATAAGACGGTTATATCAGAAAAAAAAATTACAAACTAATAAACTAATGTAGTAAGTTGTAGAACCTTACATGAACTCAACTTCTTATGTTTTTCTACAGATATGTATGTAGAAATATTCATGTGTTCATGTGTATAAATATAGAAAAAGCAAAAATAAAAGATTAAATACCTTACAAAAGCTTCAGTTAAGCCACAGAATTATCCAGAAATCTTAGCAACTGCATATACCACAAATCCACAAAGTTTATCTCCTATACACAAAGCAGAAAGAGTTCTGCTGGATTGAGGTTAAGTTTATTCTAAACCAATATTAATGCATACTTTTTACTTCAATTATTGATGTCTATCCTGAATTGCATGAATAATTAATCGTTAAACGTCACAACATTTTGAACCACAGGCCTGAAGCATAATAAGCGATAAAGGACAGTTATAATTCCAAACAAAGGTTCCTTTACTATTTGTCCAGCTCAGGGGTATTGATTGACACTTTGATCAATACACCATGGTTAGTATGATAAAGACTTCATGCAGACCCGTGGCTGTTACGTTCTAAGCAGATGAGATAAATATTCAATCGAATTTATTGGCTGTTAGCTGTTGATATAAAACATTTTCATAGATTTTTTCCATCAACACCATACGTGACACTAGCAAAATTCAAAAATACATTATTTTGGTCCGTGAACATGCATTTCAAAAGCTTTCTGATATGAAGACCACCTGATATCCAGTCACAGCAACTAGTATAAAATTTGGGTGTGATTAAAAAGGCTAATTCTAAATGGCCCAAACACATAAGATTTTATTATTTCACATAAAACAAATTTCATCAGCAAAATTTATTTCTATGTTTGCAGTATCGGTAAAATAATTAACAGTAAAAATTGTAAGCATTTCATTCTGAGTGGCAATTATTAAAACGATATATGTGTCTGCACTCTTCATCTTTCACTGATTAAAGGTATGACATTAGTTCTTCTTATTGTCTTAACTGCAGGATTGCCAACAAATCTCTCAGTAATATAACAACACATTCCGTAAACTTTTAAGATATTCCTGGAAAACTTTGAATTCCTATTTGTTTTAAGTGGAAGCGCATAATATATAATACAATAGATACCGAGTTTACAAAATGTATTAATTCAAATAAAATCTGTTTTAGTATTGAAAAACATTTCCAGACTGTTTACACATTTGACACAGACTTGATTTCATCCTCGTTGCTAAGATAGAAAAAGGGAAACAAAAATCAATTCTGATGCTTTTCCTATAGACTCACAGCATCCCAAAGGATCTGCTTCATATACATACAAAATCTAATTTCTTTCAGACAAACCCTCGCCTCAAGTCATCTATTTAAAAGAAAGATGATAACAGCTATCATAAAAAATAAAAGCTTGTTTCAGAACAAAGACGGAATCAGGAGCAAACACCAGTGAAACTAATTTAAGTAGCGGCATGCAAAAACTGAACACGCTTTATAAATTAATGTCTCCACCCACAGTGTACTTTGTTTAATTAGTTCTTACTAGTTTAAAATGAAATTAGTTTCATAAAAGATATTAACAAGTCATAAATGATTGAAAGATTTCTTCATCAAGCAATATTAATAAAACAGAAGCATAATCTTGTCTTCTGTTACAGAAATCGGCATACACGAGTCTATGATGGATGACTTTCTAAACTCTTTACAGCTGATTGATGATTTGTTTGCTCAAAACTTATTAGCTAGTTACCTGTTCTGTAACACAATGCAATGAGTAAAAAGAAAATGGAGAAAACAAATTCAGCGAAAATACATATACATGAGCCAATCTTTTGGCAGTAAAGAATAATAAAAGAGAAGCTGCAAACTTATATTTTATACATGATAAATTTACAATGGATGATCTTCTATGTCAATCCGAGAAGATACAGAACTGGTTATGTAAAGCACTACATGGTTAATACTTCCATTTGTAATAAAGCATATTTAACTACATGAGTTCCAAATTGACTTAGTTTCAAAATTTTTAAAAGATGGGAAAACGCAACTTCTTTAAAAGCCAACACCAACACTAAACACTAAAAAGTGAAGATTTTTAAAGGATCTCTTATTTTATGTAAGCTATTGAAGAAATTTCCATACTTTCAAATCACAACATGTGGTTCAAATTCTCTTTTCTTGTGAAAATTATATCTGAGAAAAATATTGAAATGTATCAATTCATCTCATTTTCATTTGGCTCAGGTATGTTAAATCTATTACAGCAAATAAGATTTATTCAAATATGACTGAAAGTCATTGCTGCATAATACACTTCAGTAGACAACACACTATTCCAATAAAAGCTGATAACTTTAATAATAGCTCAATAATGCCCTCTAGAAAATTGCTCAAAAATACATCACACTAAATGGAATTATAATAATACATTGAACAACACTTGTCATAGTACACAGGAAACCATTTCAAAATTAATCTAGCTATAAAAGAGCACTATATATTTAAAACTGGAAACATCAATATCAGTAATAAATGAAAGTTTGCTGGATGTCCAGTTATTGATATTTTTTAGATTATACAAAATACCATAAAACAAGTATTGATTACTAGCACAAGTACCAGCCATGCTGACATTATTAATATGAATAATCCAGGTGTATCTATTTATTACATAACATTGCCAGTTAAAAGATTATTCATTAACAGATTAATTATTCATCCATCCTAAAAAGACACTAGGATATTTGAGTGGGCTATTTGCATAATTATTTAATATAATCATATGCAAGTATGAGGAATTACATAATTCGTTCTCATTTTCACACAAATACATGCAAACACTAAAGAGAACACATTTTGCATGATACTACATTTTTTTAACATGCTTCATCAGTTGTAGCCCATAATAAGTTTAGAACAAAAATACCAGTTTTATTGAAAAATAATTTCAACAATACCAGTAGCAGACAATAACAAGACCTTTAGAAGCCATGTCAACAGATGGCAGCAGGTTTCACCAAACATGTGACTTTAGTTCACACTTACGTGGTTTTAACCAATCAGCTTTCAGTATTTCCGTACAATATATTATCGTATTGCACGGCGTCAAGCAGGACGCGAAGAGAATATTGTACACGCTGGGATCATATTGTACGCTCTGGAAATGAGGCCGTACAATAATACTGTATATTGTACGGGCAATTTTGTATGCCGTACAATAATACTGTATATTGCACGGGCAATTTTGTATGCCGTACAATAATACTGTATATTGCACGGGCAATTTTGTATGCAGCCACGCGGCAAGGAGAAATGGGCGGATTTTAGTTCCCCTGTCGACTTTTTACCTTAAAAAGACTGCATCGTGTTACATAATACAGCAACACAATGTCCTCTATGTGTACTAAAAACCTATTTAACACTGAAAAGTACACCTTTTTGAAGGCTGCAGGAAAAATCCTTCATCTAAAATCCACGAGATATCGTAGTTTTTTCACGAGTACGTAGAATATTTAAAGCATAACGCGAAGCCGGCTCCATATCAGTTCCTTCAGTTTTACCAGACGATAAAATTGAACCTGAACGAGTTGCATGTTTTGCGGTTTGCATCTTTGTCAAATATTCAGATATCCGATTTAATTTTAAGCAAGGCCTCTAGCAGCACAAGGAAGAGTATAAAATATTCTACACACGTTTTCCGCGCTTATCTTGCTTACCAAAGTGCACCTGAAATTGCGGGGAATCGAAAATGCATTCATTTTTCCGCACTATGCAATATGGTCCTCGCGCACAGAATCAGTAAAATAGCTAACAATCATTCGTGGATTTACAATAACCCAATCTTTTCAAACTTTCCAAGGCTTTACACACTTGAAATTGCGTTTTAAAGTATGAACTAAAACAAATATTGGTCGGGTAACTGAACAATATGGCGAAATAGTGTTCTCAAAAACGTTTATTGGTCTCGGGCCTCGACCAATAAACGTTTTTTCGAACACTATTTCGCTATATTGTTCAGTTACCCGACCAATATTTGTATAGTATACTGCACTGCACACAATCACATACTAGGAATGTGAAAGTTCATTGTCTTAGGCTGGGATGTACCTGTCAAAATTTAGGTAGGGGTGTGAAGCCTGAGTAAAATACACTGATTATGGGGTAAAATAAAGGACACCATAAGCATACCCTGTTGAAGAGCTGCCACAAAATATATATTAATTCTGGTAAATTAATTCACCTACAATATGTAAAAATTTTAGGATCTTTACATTATATACCTCTTGTATATGATTATTCCAAGAAAAAGACACTGCGGTAAAGATTTTTTTTTTTGAAACTGTCCTGTGTTGTATACATTCAATGAGAAAAAGAAACCTTGAGGTAAATATGGTTTTACTTAGTGTAAAAAATACACCCTGGTAAATGTAGGAGCTGAAAAAAGCTGAAAGCACATGTATGTAGTGACATAGAATGACCCCCCCCCCCCGAGGTCTTACTGTAGCACCAGCAAGATTTCTTTTTCACTGACATGCAGAAGCCCTGGTAATTAACTACGACATCTAGTGGATCAAAAGTCCCTACTTGTAAATCTGCAACAGAAATCACTCAAAAACTCTTATAGGATTGCTAATTCATTAATTTTTTATTGCATTGTCATTTACTTGGATTTATTATATGGTCTTATAAGTTTTACTTACAGTGTAACTATGTCTTGAGTCTATTGTATTAAAAATCAGGATCATATTTTCAATGTAATACTAATACTATGGAGACATCTGGTGGAAAAACCTGTTTACATCACTGATCATAAGGTTCAACTACAGGAAATAGATCCTTTAAATGCACATGCATAATGAAATCTTTACAAAAAAATCCCTGGGTGCATACATGGTCTGGGTAGGTTCCATGTAATAATTAAGCATTAACACAAACAATCAGACAGAGCATGAAGAGTTCTTTGAGATATCACTATTTTGGGTTTGTTTACATACAGTTACTGCTTTGCTAATTACCTGGTGATTGTTTCCAGAAAAAGGTTTCGCACAGCAATTTAAGAAAAAGATAGGTGAGCTCAAAATCCATTTGGTAATGCTGGTGAAAATGGATATCAATTTTTTTGTGTAAAGAATATACTAAGAATTTTTAATGAAAACTGTAAGAACAGGGGCTAATATAATCCCTGCTGATTGCAATTAAATTTAAAGTAATCATAGTTTTCACCTATAAGGGACTGGTCAGAAATTACCACGGGAGGGGGGGGTTTGGTGCATTTCAAAAACATGGTGCACAAAAAAATCCAACCCCCCCCCCTCCAAGGTTTGCCAAAAAAATTGCAACCCCCCAAGAACATGCAAAAAAAATAATGACTCCCACTCTGACGGGCAAGCACCCGCAGGGCGCAAAGCGAAACTAGGGGGGTCCGGGGGCATAACCCCCGGGAAATTTTGTAATATTTCATGTGATTTCCTGCAATCTGGTGCATTTTGGGACTCTTTTTTGCCATGATACATTGTGCCACTTTTTA